>JAQMYG010000014.1:15599412-15610505 GCA_030014215.1 Clariallabes teugelsi | reverse complement strand
CCCCCCCCCCCCCCCCTTAGCTTTTGGGTGCTAATTTATGTGTCAGAAACATAATTCCATGTTCAAAATCCAATTCTGTTAAATCAGATAAGCAGACAGCAATCAGACAGCATATTCTTCAACCGAATAATAGTGGAATGACATTTTCAAAGAGGGGTTAAAGTGTAGGCAAAAAAGTAGAGAATATTTAAATCAAATTCAGAAAAGAAATATATCTATTTAATCTGATCAAATCTACTATTTGAGACATAGAGTGATGCCTACACACAAAACCCAAAATTTTCTTAAAGGTTTTATGTTTTAAAACATGATAACACCCCCTAAAAATGTGCAAACTAATTAACTAACAGGCCGCACTATTTGCAGCATGGGGCATATCAACCTTAAGGTGAATTAGACGGAGGTGTCAGTGGGAACGGTTTTAATTGTGATTTATGACCGAGAGTCATTTTGGGAGCAGTGCTTGTTTACATAAAAAATTACTGCTAAAGGTCAGGTATGACATTTGCAGAAGCTCATCATTTGAAGATACAAATATAGAATTTACAAATAAAAATTTAATATAATGGAAATCTGGCAGCACGGTGGCCCAGTGGATAGCTCTGTCGCCTTGCACCTTCAGGGTCCGGGTTCGATTCCCACTTCTGTGTGCAAGGAGTTTGCATGTTCTCCCTGTGCAGGATGGGTTTCCTCCGGGTATTCCGGTTTCCTCTCACAGTCCACAGACATTCAGATTAGGCTAATGGCGTTCTCAAATTGCCCATAGTGTGTGAATGAGTGTGTGAATTTGTATACTTTATGTGTGTGCCCTGCGATGGATTGACATTCAGAGTGTACCACGCCTTGTGCCCTAAGTCTCCTGGAATAGGCTCCAGGCCCCCACGACCCTGTATACAGGATAAAGCGGTATAGACAATGAGTGAGTAATGAAAATGTATACTGAATGTATATGAAGCATCTTAAGAAGAAAATCATCTTTATTATCTACAAATCACTTAACTATATGTTAATGTGCTTAATACTAACAGTTAATTAAAAACGAGCAAATATTGTGCAAGGCTGGGCTAAAAACGTAACAGTTTAAGTCCCGCCTTCATGCTCTAGGTTTTTAACCAATCATAGATGAGGCCAAATTCTTCTAACCAATCATAGAACAGAAAACGGGTTTTTTTTTAACCTCACATAAAAGATTTGCCAAATCATAGCCACTAATATAAACTGCTATTAATTGAAATATCTCCTTAGTTCATTTTAGGGGGTAAACATTTTTGCATTTTTGATAACAATTTAGCAATTTTTTGTTTGTTTTTTCATCATTTACTTTATCCAGAAATAAACAAAAAGTAAAGAGTACTTTCCTAAGGTTTTCTAACAAGGACTCTCCTTACAGTGACCTGTATATACACCCATTCGTCTCATAGAAATGTTTCTTTTGTCATTTTTATGTTTTCCTGTTGTCATTATGTCAACCCCCCACCTCCAATGTCCCTTAAGTGGTTCAGTAAGTGCATGCTTTAGTATCACAAATGGTGAAACTGGTGGCATTGCTACAGTAATGCTGGATTTATGTTTGAGATTTTCCACACATACACACCTGCGATGCCATTCGGATGTTTCATATGATATATTAACATGAGAAGTAGTCCGCAATTCCTTTTCTTTTATGCTGCATTCTGAATAGAAACCTACCATCTTTAGCCAATGTTGTTTTCACAAATTGGTTTTCCTTACTTGAAAAAATATGTTAAAAACTATAAATCATAGCCAGCAATCAACCTCTGTAGTCCAACTAGGGGCCGTGGAGGCCAATGGTGATTATTATTGTATTTATTCCCATTTTTACGACCGTAGTAGAACCTCTGGTCAACATTCACAAGCACATTCACACACAAATGCCAATTTCGGAACGGAATCTGCATGTCTTTGTGGGCGAAAACCGGAGTATCTGGAGGAAACTCACCAACACTAATTATATCTTACCCTGTTGTCCATATACTCCAGCCACTGCAGGCCCAGGTTAGTAACGATGCGAGGTGTTCCATCATCAACAGGTAGGATGTCGATCTTAAACTTCTGAGGTGCAGCAGTGACAGCCTGAAACAGTAAAACGCCTACTTAGAATCCCTCATGATTATAAATCAACAGTACCACTTGCAAATTATATTACATCGTTCACACAAATTGCATTAAACAATAAAAAACAAAATAAAGTTTATATACACTTATGTCCTTCACGTAATGAAACAGAACAAAATCGAACAGGTTGCAGGTCTTGAGGACACAAAAGCAGGTAAAACTCACGTTTAATACAATCACAGTATAAACAAACCAAACACTGGTATCGTAACCTGGAAACCATAAACAGACGAGTGCGAACCGTTCAGACAAGGAACAGACAAAAATTGCAATCTAGAGACAGGCACAGGATCAAAACCGGATGTCCATACAGAATAAACAGAGGCTTGGAATGAACTGTATCAAATCAAATGTATCAGCGAGAATGAACGGAAAGGTGTTCAAGACAGTGGTCAGTCAGCGATGCTCTACGGCTTAGAGACAGTGACACTGAAGACAAGACAGGAGGCAGAGCTGGAGGTACTAGAGATGAAAATGTTGAGGTTCTCTTTGGGAGTGACAAGGATGGATAGGAGTCCATCAGAGGGACAACCCATGTGAGATGTTTTGGAGATAAAGTCAGAGAGGCCTGATTGAGGTGGTTTGGACATGTTCAGAGGTGGAACAGAGATTGTGATTACAGTATATCAGTAGATGGATGCTGATGTTGGAACTGCCAAACAGGAGGTCTAGAGGAAGACCAAAGAGGAGATTTACGGATGTAGTGAGGGAAGACATGAAGTTTGTTGGTGTGAGAGAAGAGGAAGGAGAGGATAGGGTTAGATGGAGGCAGATGATTCGCTGTTGGCGACGCCTGAAACAGCTAATTACTAGGGTCTGCCTTTCTTCCTTCTTCTGGATCTCAACAGGTACAAGTACTTCCTTTTGCTAAAATAGCATCCATTGTTTGAAATGGTCATGTTTTAACCCACAGGTCCATATTTCGATTTCTATGCAATTAATCATGCAGCACTAGAGCAGACGAAGCATTCTTAAATGTGTTAGAGGTAGGAATATAATCAGGCCCAGGTGATGACAGTTAATAATGAGGAGAGCTGCTGGGTTTATGCTGGGAGTGGGAATTCATGA
The DNA here is from genome assembly GCA_030014215.1 of Clariallabes teugelsi. Classification (NCBI taxonomy): domain Eukaryota; kingdom Metazoa; phylum Chordata; class Actinopteri; order Siluriformes; family Clariidae; genus Clariallabes; species Clariallabes teugelsi. The sequence goes on along the minus strand of JAQMYG010000014.1, from coordinate 15,607,301 downwards.
AGATCCAGTTTGTAGGTCATGTAGTGTTTCGAGTGAAGTGTCTTGGAGCACTGATTCCTGTGCCTTCCTGACAAGTTATTTTTCTCAGATCTGACGCTCTCAGAATAAATGCAGTCACAGCAGGACTTGACATTTTGTCAGTCTATGGGGAAAGGTGTTTTATTTATCCATAAGCTTTTACTGACAACATGCCAACATAGACCAAAGTGAGAAATGATACTGCTGAGAGGTAGACAAGAACCAATTAAGAGAGAGTGTGTGAGAACAAAGGTGAAAGGATGGAGCCTGGTAATTCATTTTAATTTTCTGAATAAAAAAAGTACACAAATAGCTTAGCTTTTCATCACAATCAAGCAAAGTATTGTATCCTTGTATTGACAAAATATGTAGTGCTTTAAAAGGACCATCCGACAGACTAACCTCTTTTCCACCTTCTTCTATGATAAAGAACATGTTGGTGCCATCGCTGACAGTAAAAGTAAAGCGATCCTTGAGCGAGTTGCTGCCATCGTGATGGTAGCTGATGCGGTTCTGATAAACGTCGTCCATAGTGAAGGTGTTGGTTTGCCGGTAGTGCTGACCGTTGCTGGTGCGCTCGATGGTGCCATGACGAGGAGCCTGAATGATGGTAAACGTGATCAGGTCCTCCTACGAGTGAAGGTGAGACAGAAAGCGAGGAAGAGATAAAGAAACAGGACTGTCAAATAATGTCAATGTTTATTTGTGACTAGCGTTAATTCCCGTCATTGACAGGTAAAAAATTTGTAAGGTTAAATCTAAAAATGTGCTGATGAGCTTTAATTAATCATTGATCTTATTATTTCAGGTTGAATTCTGACACACGTACGTCTGCCTGTCTTTCTGTAGGGCAGAACAGTCTGGCTATCTTATTAATACAAAGAAATAACATTTTGTAAAGTAGATTATTACATCTGGCACATGACTGTTCATAACATCACTTTTATGCAACATTTTGATGTAAGCGCATACCGCTCTCAGTTCAGGTATTTTACACGCACTCAACTCCGACTACTGCGGAAATGTTTGCTCTAACGACCCGTGTTTCATCTCATAGTGGCGCTTCACATTACTGCTTTAATTAGCACCACGGTTTCGGAACATACATTATGAGACATACTGGTTCTAAATTTCCCGCAGGAAGAATAAGGTGTCCATACATCTTTGAAGGTTCAGTTTTTAAAAGTTACATACTTGTTTTTTGGAGTAAGCCATGCTTACGGGGGATTACGGTTGTTTCTGTGTCTTCCACGTACTCAATATGTGTATTTATGGTAAACTATCGCGTTGATTGGCTCTGTTGAGTGACGCATATAGCCACGACGAGCAGAAGCACTGTATTCGTCCCAAAAATCTATGGCTGTTGTGACGTAATCTAAAACAAAACTGCTCATAACCTCCCTTCTACTTAATATTTTGATGCAATTTATTTTATAGCACAGATTTAACTTTCGGCAAACACCGAAGGACTCGCCAAGTTTCATTCAATCCTGTCAAGCCAGTTTTGCGTGATGCTGTGACAAAATCGGCTGGACAGACAAACAGATATACAGATATACAAACAGACATATGGGCAGAGTCTGGTTTCGGGTCCTCCAATGTATGAAATGTAAAGATATCATTGAAAGAGCGACTTCTGACCAATGTACAGATAAAATCTTTGTTTAATCTATATAGATTATTTTGATTATTAATTATATATTTATATTTAATGTAAATATATTGTGCTTTAAATTAGTTTTTCATAAAAACTAGATCAAAGAAAAACCCCAAGACCTAAAGACAATGTGAAGAGAGTGTGAAATGAAGCTTAAATCTGCTTATTTCTCTCCTTTTTCTGTCTGCTTTACCTCTGTATCTGCATCACTGGCCTTGAGCTCAAACTCGGTGATGGTTTTTCTCACTCCCTCCTGCACCCTCATCCCCGACATGGCCAACACGGGCAGGGAGTCGTCCACTGGCCGGATGGTGATGTAGAACGTCTGTGAGATCTAAAACACACGAGTCATATTGTGTTATTTATTGCTGATGTTAATTATTTACCATATACTATGAGAATTGAGATACCATTGTAACTGTTGCTACTTAATAGAAGAGATCAAAATCAAATGATCTGCTATTAGTAAGATCTGCACAGCAAATTTACCACCAAGAGAGTTGAATTAACCACCTACAGTGTTGATCTGGGTCCAATTGGACTCAAATAACCTTAGAAAGTTTTAAATCATCAGCACATGCTTAAATGAGCGAAGAGTTTCTGATAATAGTTTTTCTTAATAGTAGCATTTTTGTAATATATCAAGCCTTTTAAAAATACTGTCAATTGTATATAAATACTTCACAACTAAAAATACCAAAAGAATGTCTTCAAAGCTTTACTTATGCTCCTAGTAAACTGTTAGACATCTTTTCATTTTAGAAATCAGCTCCTACTGGGCGTCTAGTCTACATCTGAAGGAAGATGGTTTGATGCTCTGAATTATTCTCTATAATTATTTTGAATGTACACCTTTAAAAATCAAGGCCTCATTTAAGAATCCTTGCTCAAATATGTACAACTATACCCTTCTCATTAATATTCTATAAATAAATTCTTAACCAGCAATAAGCTCACAAAGATTAATCCAGCTTTAGCCTGCTCTTGCTGGATACATTGTTTTTTAGTCACATTAATATATTAAAAAAAGTTAAATAATGAATAGTACATAAGAATTGCCCACACATATATTTTGTTCATAAAGACCACGTTTATGCTTCAATTATGGCACTTATTTGCCGTGGCTTCATTTAGAAAAGCTTATGCAATGTCACAACATTTCTACTTCCGTTTAGAGCCACATTAATTTCTCTCCAAGAACGTGTATTGATGATGGGAGAGTTGGACCGCTGCATCTTCTCCAGCACTTCCCAAAGATTCTCAATGTGGTTAAGGTGTGGTGGCTAATCCACGTTTGAAAATGTTGCATCATGCTCCGTGAACCGCTCTTTCACAGGTTAAGCCTGATGAATCCCGGAACATGCCATGTGTGAAAATGATTCCTCATGCTCCAACTCTTTCACATTTTGAGTCCTGGAATATGCCCGTGCTATCAGGGGAAAAAAAAAACCTGATTGATGGAAAAACCTGGTCATCGTGTATATTCACGTATTCAGCTGAATTCTTTTGAGCACGTAGCTTTGCCAAACCTAGACTTGACCAACAGAAGCAACCCAGATCATAACACTGGCATGATTGGTGCATGACTTCATCTGCCTTTTCCTTACCCTGATTTACACATCAATCTGGAACGCTCAGAATGGCGAGTTCTCTTCGCATTGTCGCAATAATCTTCATTTCACTATTAAACATAGCCCTTAGTTATAGTGTTGTTTTTACGATTTGATTTTACCAAATGTATAAGTGATCTCCCATCATGATCATTAAAAAAAAAAATACTGACCACATTTTATTTATGGATTTAGTGGATTTACCACTTAATAAGGCATTTTACAGTTTTTATCTAAATGTAATAGTTTCAGCAATCTCCTTAGTTTTTTTTGTGTGTTTGTTTTGCTTGATGCAGGCCAATAATTTGACTTCCCTGAAACAGAGTAACTCCCTTTGGCACAACCACAGGATATCAAATTTATATAAAAATTTATTTGGCCATACACAGTATGATTTGCAGTGAAATGTTTTAATAACCGCCCTTGACCTACTGTAGGAATAAAAAGAAAAATAGAGTATTCTAAATAAATAATATAAAACAGAATATAATAATAAAAAATAGAGTATGAAAGAAAATATTTAAATATAAAATATAAATAAGAATATATGTTTTTTTTGACAGTATAGAAAATATAAAATAAGTTTTGGTCCTCTGACATGGTTGTTTATGAAACGTGAAGCTACTTACTGGTTAAATAACCTGCTGCAATCTGAAACATATTCCCGACAGACGTAATTATTAACCATTTGCTTAGTTAATTCAAGGTAGTGATTTGGAAAAAAAAAAAAGATGAGCAGTGTATTTTGTTCCAATATTTTCCCGCCAAAATATTTATAAGAGCGTTTCATAATAGAAGAAAAAAGTTTTGTAATAAATTGAGATTTTTACTTATGTTTTATATACAATTTTGCACTGCCAGAAAAGTTTTCAGTGGTTCTTTGGGAATAAATACAAATAAAAATTTGTCACAGAGCGGAAAAACATGCAGTACATCTGTATATATTTTATACAATTATAATTGTGTATAACATCTATGCAAGAATAAGGAAAAAAAAATGAGATGCTAATTAAACTCATTTATAACTCATTCAGATTTGTCTCACTTGTGATCAAAAGCTCTAATTGGATGTGCTGATATTACGCTCTATAGACAGCTTTCAAGCTCTCTGTCTCTATGTATGAAGTGGCACTTTCTTTTGCAGGAGCGAGCTTTCCACTCGAGCAGTCTCAGTTGATTGCTTCTCTGGCTTTGTGTTAATCTCTTTCAGTAGTTTGTGTGTGTTCAAGTACGTCTGGTGCTCATTAGGGTGTGCATGTGCGTGTGTGTGTGTGTGTGTGTGTACCTCATTAGCCCCATCCGACACGGTGAAAGTGAAGTCGTCCGAGTGTTTCTCTTCTTCACTGGTATGGACGTACTGCACGTTGCGTGAGGCCAGGTCAGCCTGAGTGAACGTGCTGATGCGCTTGCCTGTAACATTACCATCCATGTTTATCTCGATGGTTATGTAAGGAAGGACTACAGAATTATAACGCTTTTAAATTAAACACTCTATTGGGTTACTTCATTTAAATAGGATCCCTTTTGTTAAATCTATCTACAGAATCTATCTGTATAAAGCACTCTATATATTGTATCTGCTACATATATTAAAAACATCAGCCAAAAAAAACAATAAAAAAAAACTAGAAGGCTAGTAAGCTTGGAATTTTGCCTTCAGTAATAAATATCACTAATATCACCTTTCTGAGGCCTTCCACATGGGAGATGATAAGCCTAGCACTGAACCTCCAGTGTCCCATCATTATAAAGTTTTACATTTTCCCTTAATTTATGATATACGGTACTATGCAAAAGTCTAGAGCCCCTCATTTTTTTCTTCATATTTTGCTTCCAAACAGCCAGACTTTCTTGTATTTTTAAAGTAGTCTTTTTTTTGTAGCCTGTGAACAGTGGCCTATGAATAATTCAAGCATAAACATCTAACTTAAGGCATGAACCAGTGAGAAACAGGTGCAGATGATGACAGATGATTAGTATACTGGTGATGCTGAATGCTGAGTGGTTGGAACGGACGAGAGGGGAAATGAGGCTGCTGCTGAGGTTGTCACATAAACAATTTTTACATTGAATCTTTGGACACTTTGCAGCCTGTCACAGTAACACATTTGCTTTAATTTAATCTACATCATTACATTTAAGATGAAGAAATGAGGAGTGGCTTAATGCTTTTGCACAGTACTGTATTATTACCAGGAGAGAAGTTACAAATATTATTTGTAAATCTCAAAAAAAAAAAAAAAACTTGACCATACTCAAATATTCAAAAAATATCTCTTACACAAATTCAGAATACAATTCAAGTCAAGAAAATGTGAAGAACAATATCTGAATCCTTAACTGTAATATTCAGAATTTAAATATTAATATAGGTTGTTGAAACAAAAAAAAAGATCTTTTTTTTTTGTTAAAATCGTTTTTGTTGCAAATATAATTAAGCAAAATGCTAAACCAATACCTTAACTTTCACTTTAGTATAAATTTCTCTACTTATTCACCTCTGGGTAAAAAGGATGGCCAGGAAAGGGAAGGTTATACAGTAGATGCACTTTTTATCTCCCATATGATAATCTAATACGACCTGGAACTCAAAACCAAGCCAAGAGATTTCTAAAAGATTTTAGTAAAACACTTCACATCTTCAAAACATTTTTATGTACTCCCATAGGCTTCCAGCAGCTATGATCATTTTTCACTCCAGCTCTCAGAAGAAGTGTGGGTGTAAAATAATACCTATGAAAACCTTTAAATAGAATAAATTTGTCCAAAACACCTAATTATTTTTTGGTCCTGGATTAAAAAAAATAATAATAAATCAGCAGGAACCGTGCTTTTAAAAAAAAATATATATATATTTTTAGCTTTTATATGGGGGTGTTCAAGTCAATTCAGGACTTTTTGATTGTGCAGAACACAAAATACATTGATTTCTTTATATAATCCCCTGCTACACTAATGCACTTACTGTATCATATCATTTCACTAGTGCTTGGATACCATCAAGGTAGTAGTTTTTCTCAGTACACCAGAGCCATGATCAGACTGCCTGCTTAATTTCTGAAATGCTGGCCTCCCAGAAACTCCTTCAATGGCCCAAACATGTGCAAATGTCTTGAAGCGAGGTCTGGACTGTACGGTGATGGATGTGGCTATAACTCCCAGTCGAGTTCCTGTAATGTGCAAGCGGTGTTGATTGTGTCGATCTGACAGATGGACGAGTCTCTTCCACAATTTGGTAATAAATTATCTGTCGATTTTCTGACAGTCCACTTCCTGAATGTTTACAGGAACGACTGCAGGATTGTCAGCCAGGATTGTCATTTTGACTTGGTTTGACTTGAACAGTACATACCACAACTCAAAACCTAGGAAACTCTCTAAAATTGCACACATATGGTGAAATCTGAAAAGGTCTTCAAGTATTATTGTGTTTTAGTTTACTAGACCCACCTGCAGGCCTTAATACCCAGAGCATTTGTAGCCATATTTTGCATTACTATATATATACTATATATAATCAGTTTAGCCTTGCATTGCCTACCTATTGTAGAATTGATGCATGTGGTTGTGTTTGTACCTGGATTGTTAGAAAGTTCCAGATGGCCCAGCTGGGTCTGTTTGGTGATACCGTAAACAAGTTCTCCAGGTTCACTGTCCTGGTCTGTGGAGGACAGCTGCAGGGTTGTGATCTTCTTCACTGTGTTTTCATCCAACACCAACCCCTTATTCACTACTACTGCAGGGGGAAGTCTGTCCTCTGGGTGGAATAAATTATTCCAGAATTGTTTAATTATTCATTATGAGAGCGACTGATTTTGTTAAATATATATAACAGCAACCTACCAAGAACAGTGATGAAGAAAGACTCATCGATCAATTTGTTGCCCTCTGGATCTTCAAGGTTGAATTTGAAGGAGAAGCTGCCTCCATTCTCTCCTTTTTCATGGATATACTCCAAAAAGCCTTGATGTAGCAAGAATGAAATACTGTTATATGGCATTGGAGGACTCTTAGCATATACCACATCATATTAATTTAGTACCCATAAATCCATCACTACAGTATGTGGCTTATAAAGAGAAACTTATGAGATTTACAGGACAAGCACCTCACTCAACTTTTGGCTACATAGTACTGTAGCAGGAAGAGTTTAAAACTACTTTCACTCTTGTTAATTACACTAAGTGTCGGTTGCTGACTGTTGGTTTCCAGTTGTGCCAGTCACGGAAGCAAAGCAAAATAACTAGTTGAATAAATAAATGAATCATAATCTGTTGATTATAAATGACATTTGCTGTACTGCTGTATACAAGCAATATCACACTGACGGTTGCTGAATATAGCATCATTGTGACGTCTTCAGCTACAGTATATCCGGCACTACAGCACAACCTCTCTTGTGATATTGCTTAATTAGCTCCAACTATGAATGCCATTTTGGCCCTTTACATTTGAACCTTAACAATAGAGACTGCACTAATGATTCACTTTTTATTGGAGATTTCGTCACATGGATGCCCCTTGTGACTCTTTGGGATGCGTCTGGTGTCTGGGGACGGTTTCACTCTACCATGAAGACGGTTCTGGCCTCGACTGATGTTGAC
>JAQMYG010000014.1:15523211-15538502 GCA_030014215.1 Clariallabes teugelsi | reverse complement strand
TGTTTTATTTAATAAATACTAGACTACAGATTATTAAACATTAACAATGTACTAATAGTTGATTTTTAAAAGTCATAGCAGTATAATGGTTAACTTGGGATTTGTATTAAATTAAATTTAACCCTTAAGCGGCGAAGGAACCACATTTAGTAACTTATAAGCGCTAATATCAGTACCTCAAGAAAAAAAAAAACATATTTGTAGAAAATAAGTACATATTTTTTTAATGCACATTTTATCTTTACATAAATGCCTTTACCTTTCTGTTTTTTTTGTTTTGTTCATGCTGTTTAAATATTTTTATATACTGTATATACACTACTTGGAACAATTATTACCCTAGACAAGTGAAGAAACATATTTGGTAACTTCAGTGACCTTTTTTTGCAATGTAAAAATTAACAATTAAAGATAAAAAAAAATAAATAAAAGACACAAAAGTAAAAAATCTTGAAAAAAAAGTCTTGAAATGGTTCTTGATTTTCAATAAGTGCCATATGAAGGGTTAAGAGCCAAGCAGAAAGCGGCACGCACATTGGAAATGCGTAATGTTACGACAGTGAGTCAAAATGATCCCCACTCTGGCTGTAGAATTGATTTTAATTAAAAGAAAAATATATAATTTTTCAGCATAATCTCCTTGCTTTTCAAAACAAGTTGTTCATCTGTCAACCCGCTTTCGTATTCAATCATTAATGATTCTATTTAAGAAACTTTCACCTTCCTTAAAGTATCAAAATCCAAGTTTTGTTTGCAGATATCCAAACGCCTCTGTTCATACTCTTGCATGAGATGTTTCAGTACCAGGTTCACCCTCAGACCACAAAAAACAAATAACTGCACGCTGCTTTTCTTTGATGCGAATCACAAATGGGGCATCCATTTTTCCTCACATCGCAGTTACAAATGAACTGATGTAACACCTTCACACCTGCACAGCAATGACTGGTAGCCTTGAATGGAAAGTGTTGATGAGACAATTCGGCCAACAGAACTTTTAATATAAAACTGGAGTGTAGATCATTTTTGACTCAACCTTGTATTTCCTTTTGTTTATCGTTGTTTGGTTTGTTTATCGAATTACAAGAAATAACTTTAGATCATTTGTACCCTGGGACTAGAAAAATGTTTGCATTTTTTTTTCTACACCATTTCAGCTTGTATTCAGAATCTCAGCGCCCTACTGAAACCCCTTGTACCCCATAGACCTCTTCACACCTGCACAAAACACCCATATCTCACCTGGGTGGCATTCGGGGCAGCACTGTCCCTGCTGAGGCATGGCGAGGGTGCCAACTGGACATGTAGGACAGGAGTGCTGATAACAGGTAACATGACCATCCCGACACTGGCACTCTCGGCATGGACCATCACTTACACTCTCCAGGTTCTGAAACAAACACAACACATTTAAAAACATGAATCCACATCACGATGATGCCACTTTCATCTCCTGACATCACTGATGAAAGACGAATATCTCTTTAGACACATTAGAATGGGTATGATCTATGATTATGCAAATTGTGTTGCGCAGCTCTACTTACAGCAAGACGTCTGAAATTCTTCACTTTGGTTTTCTCGCCCTGCTGAATATAAGAATGTCCATGAGTGTGGGTTATTTGCACTAATATACATTATATTGTACATTTTATAGTATAGCATTAGACAACATAAATTTTTACTTAATACCTCGTTTTGCAGGTGCGGATACACACAAGGACTGACGGATGGTTTACACTCTGGGCAGCACTTCCCACTTAAATACACCAACTCTTCCCCCTGGTAAAGTAAAAATGTGTTCATGTGTAAAAAATAACTTAGTAAATGACTTTCCATAAAGTTTCAGCAGACTCACATCCCAGTAATAACGCCACATGTAATTTATTTCTTAACCGCTTTATGCATCTTGCTCCTGTTGGTCGTCTTCATCCGAGAGAACGGCAACATCGAGTGCCTTCTATATGACATTGCTTGATTACCTTAATGTTCATCATTTGAGAGAGACAAGATCTCATTAGAAATGAAAACTATATTATAATAGCTTTCTCTTCTCACTCTCGCCCAAACACTGGCCATGTGGGAAGCTAATCATTTGTCATTAGGAATGGAAGATAATGTATTAATAAGCCATCTTTGAAAGTATTTTTTCTATATTCTATTTGTTTCGGTTTCTCCCAGTTGAGTTAATTTACAAGTCTCAAGGTCGCTGCTCATATCCTAATTATACAGTCACACCATTAATCTGGAGAAAGCAGACTGCAGACTGTCCAAGGCAGTGTCCCCAATATCCTTCCACCCCTGATTACTGACATCTGTGCCCTGTCAGCGGCTACAACCCTGGACTGTTTAAACAGACCAATACTGGAGACTTTATCTATAAAGCTTTGCACCTACCATGTACTTCCTGGCCATATTAAACATCCCATCATTGTATAGTTCTGGTCATAGCTCATTCTTGTATGCTTTTATCTAGTTAATGTTTTTTTTTTTTTAATATATATATATCACCTATCATGTCTTGTTGTGCTGTAAATGTGTCTAGTTCCTGGTTTGTGTAGTTCACATCATTTCAGGTTCTTCTGTCTAGTATCTGGTTCTTTTTGTGCCCAGTTCTTGTCATGTCCAGGTCTTGTTTTATCTTGTGTCCAGTTCTTATGTCTTATTTTTCGTTGTGTCAGGCTTTGATTCTGTTTCGCTAGTTTTAGTAGTGTCTACGTTTTGTTGCGTCTACTTTCTAGATGTGTCCACTTCTATCTGTGTCTCCTTATTCTTTGTACTTCTTTTTGCTGTATCTAGTTCTGCATGAGCCTACTGTAGTTCTTGCTGTATCTACTGTAGATCTTGTTTCTAACTTTAGCTGTGTCTAGTTCTTCTTGTGCCTAGTTCTTGTTTTGTCTAGTAACTGCTTCTAACTCTAGCTGTGTCTAGTTCTTGTTACTAGTTGTAGATGTGTCTAGTGCTAGTTTTGTCTAGTTTTTGCTTAATCTAATTCTTGTAGTTTCTAATTCTAGCTGTGTCTAGTTCTTGTCGTGTCTAGTTATTTTTGAGTCTAGCTCTAGCTGTGTCTGTATTTATTGTAGCTGTATTTATTGTTGTTTTTAGCTTCAACTGTGTTTAGCTAGTTTCGGTTGTGTCTAGTTCTGGTCAAGTCAAGTCAAGTCAAGTCAAGTTGGCTTTTATTGTCATTTCAACCATCTACAGTTTAGTACACAAACAGTTTAGTACAGTTAAACAAAACAACGTTCCTCCAGTACCAAGGTGCTACATACAACATAAATTAACAACATAAATTAACAAAACTAACTAGCTAACTAAGAACCCTAATTAGCTGACTAGCTGAGACAAGACACATTGACATTTTTAAATCGACAGAAAACTGTCTAAGTCCTACAGTATACAAAACAGACAACATAAAGTGCACGTGCAAATGTGTAAACATGAGCGACAAAGTGAAAACACGACACATTTCAATACTTTGCGGTGATGACGTAATGAGGTGAGGTAGTAGCTTTTAAGTAGCAGCGAAGATAGAAAAGAGTTTTGTGCAAATAACAAGCAATAAATATTGTGCAAAAGAGCAATTAGGGGTTGGAATGAACAATTGTTAGATGGTTGTTGATTGTGCTGGTTGTGTCTTTTCTAGTTATGTCTAATTTGTGTTGTATCCTTTTCTAGTTATGTCTAGTTCTAATTGTGTCTAATGTTTAACTCCAGTTAAATCTAGTTCTTGTTATATCAAGCACTAGCTGTGTCTATTTTTGTGCCCAGTTCTTATCGATTCTAGTTTGCATTATACCCAATTTTATTATGTCTAACTGTGTCCAGTTTCTGGTTTATTTATTGACTGTTTGTTGTTGTTTTGACTGACTCTAATTATGTTTACCTACTTTTAGTTATGTTTAGTTCTAGTTGTAGTTAATGGTAGACGTGTCTAGTCTTAGTTACGTCTAGTTCTGTTTGTGTCTAGGTCTTTTTTGTCATGTTCTGGTTGTCTCTAATTTTACCATGACTTGATTTAGCTGTGTCTAGTTGTTATTTGCTTAGTCTTGCCTTGAGTTGTCTACTTTTCTGCTTCACACATTTTTCTCCAAGTCAATTATTTAGCGATTGCATATCACAGTTTTATACAGAGGACTTGTTACTTATGATTTTGTTAAAACCATTCTTCATATTGGGAATCCTTTAGTTTGGTTTCTTTAATTGCTTCAGCTTACCACATGCCGTTTCACAGCTATTTGTTCCTTTTGTGCTACCTTGTAAATAAATCCCTCTCACACAATCCTCCACACAGGTCTTGATCTGATCACACACCATTCTGATTTATACTACATTTCTCTGCTGCACTGCAGAATGCCTCGATGCGAGAATGCTCATATATGCCATATAAATCACTATAAATGTGGAGAGGGATGCTGTAGTTTCTCCTCAGACGAAATTCAGGTCAATTCCATCCTTAGACCTCCACCAGAGATGTCAAAGGGCACAGCATGCACCGCTCCTGTATCCTAATGGAAGTTCTGACCTTTTCTGATGTGGTCATATCTCAGTAGCCATACCAGAATAAAAAATGTGCAAGCTAAATCATGTAAGAAACCTTAGGTCACACTTTTCAAAGTTCAACGGTTCTGGAAAAAAAAAAAAAAAAAAAACTCTTGTACATTAATGCTAAACCCTCCTTCATTTTGTTATCCTTGTCTAACACAATAGTTATCGCCCTGGATTTAACCTATGCTGTTCCTGTAAGTACACAAAATCATGATGGTATACCGGTTGCACGTATTCAGCTTAAATATAGAAAAATCAAGGTGGTGCTCCTACCCGTGGACACTCCAGCCTGGCACACTCAACACGTTGGCAAAGCACCTGGCCACGCTGACACGTGCAGAACTCGCAGCCTGTACCGTTCCACAAGTCGCCATGGTAGCGCGTTGTAGCCTCATACAGGCAGCTACCTTTGGTGGAAACGCACTCCTCACAGCATTGGCCGGGCCGTCTCACCTTCGTCTCACCCTGACACAAAGCATAATACATCATGGTTACGGGTTGGGTTATTAGAATGGCATTGTAATCTATAAATGAAAACATTCTGTGTATAAATAACTAATCAACAGATTTCATAACTTATGAACAAGCTGTGGAGGATGAAGGCTAATACGTGAATCTTTCAAGAAAGCGCTATCTGCCATCTTCCACATACATGAGCTCACAGACATCCACCATTGGCTATTGTCACTGAACGGAAAAACAGGGGGTATGGCATCCCTCCCACTATGGAAAGCATAGTCAACTTCGCTTTCTTGTAGTGTCATCAAGAATCAAACTTTCAATAGCGGGAAAATATTATAAAAAAGGAATTTACCATAGGACTTTTTTTTTAAATGCCAAGCATGCCTATCCATCTAGTAATTATTTAACAATATCATAACGACAGAAAAATAAATGGTGTCTCTTTTAGAACTATATTATATTATACAGTTTAATTATAATATATAGTATTATATATTATAATTAGAACAAAAATATATACCATGTGCATGGTCCCTGTTAGGGCTGGAAATGTATTATTGTGTATTCTGTATGAAATATTAAGTGATTTTTTTTGTAAATGACCTTGTCACACTGGAGAGGGCTGCATTTTTCAGTGTGACACCGTGATTGCCCGCGGTGACACATGCAGGTCGTACAACTGCTTTTCTGCCACTGTTGCCCATCCTGAGGAGAGAAAACATTGTTTTAGGTTTGGAATGGCTTAAAGAGAACAGAAATTTAAAACACTTGCCATAATCCTTCTTGAGTACAACAGAATAATTCTACTTTTCCTAATCCTTGCTTTAATTTTTTTGATCCAAAGCGTTACTCAAACCTGATTGATGTCCGAATACTAAATACACCAAACGTCTTTGTTCTGGTCAATGGACCTTAAAGGTTCCATATTTAACTTTTTCTTTGCCAACTTAACGTAAATCTCAGGAGTCCCCCAAAATGTGTCTTTAACTGCTGCAGTTGAAATACCACACTGATAATACATTATTGTTTATACACCAAACTTCCTTTATTCCACTCCTCTTCCAAATGCGCTGTTTCAGTGTCTATGTAAATGAGCTATTGCTTCGGTCCACCCCACCAGAGAGTCAAAGCAGAGCTGGGCAGACCTGAGCAACAAGTTGGAGGAGGGTTTCTTCTTTTATGAGGTCACTTTAGGGGGGGATAATACTTTACTTTTTGTGGCCTGGTCGATACAAGAATAGAAAAAGGACATAAAGCAGAAAATGTTTTATTTTTCTTACACTTATGTGCATATATCAACAATGGAGAACCACTTGACTGTCTAAAAATGAATTTTGCATAATATGTCCCATTAATTTTTATTATATAACACAGTTGTGTGTTATGTCGAACAAGACAGAATCTTCACAGCTTAAATAGCTAATGTGTTCAGGTGCAATTAATGAGAAGGAAAATAATGCAGAAAGCTCAGAGATAGAGAATGTATTACTTAAAATAGCAAACTTTCCATTTTGTACTTGTTTACCAGTCGTGACTAATTTTCCTCATTAGATCCTGACTGACCTGACACACCAGTGTTCACTGACCATTCTGTTTCCTTGGTCTTTCCCTCTCGTATTTCTGTATTGCCTTAAAAGTGACTAGCGTTGAGGGACGTTACTTTTTAAAGTAACTAATTACGTTAAAAAATTACTGTTTTTAAAAAGTAATCAGTTACATTACAGTGTTACTTTCTGATAAAAGTAACTAGTTAGAGTACTTTTCCATTGCAGAAAATGAAAACTCCTTTGTGATTCCTCATGCATGTTGTTTTAGTCAAGACCTTTATAATTATTCTACCATCATCACTCAGCGAAGTTTGGCACATAATCTGTTAACTACTAATACCCCTATCTCACCTACAGTACACGTTTTTGCGCGGTGGCCGTAAGTACGGTTCATCATGATTCACCGCGAGTTTTGGCGCTGTGATTATCTTTCCGTGCGTCGGTCCTCGCATAGTCAAACCACATAGGTGAGATAGAGGTATAACAGCAGGAATAACAGAGGAACCGGGTTATCAGGGACGGGGCTTATAGGACGTCTTTCACACACACATTAATGGATTGGGAATGACTGCTGTCTGGCTCACGGATTACATAAATTGTCTGAATAACAGATTACATTTTTTAAAAAGTAACTAAATAACTAAGTACTTAAATGGCGGACCTAACGCGTTAGATTACTCGTTACATCAAAAAAGTAATCCGAGTACCCAACACTGCCAGTGACTATGTGAACATTACAGAAACCTGATGGGTCACATACGAAACTTGGAAGTGGAAACTGCAGAAAGAGAAAACAGCATGGGAAAAAAGACGGACAGAATTAAAGGAGGGTGTTCTTGATGAGAACCCTCTGCACATAATGTGCTGCTTCAACGCCTCATTTTCTTTCAAGTTGTCTCCACCTTGAAAGAATATTGACCAGTCTGTCTCTCGCCACAAAAGCTGAAATATCACTATTTATCCAAGTACCTTGTATTCTTTTCCAGCGGCTATGCATGGGTTTGAGATGCACTGCGGGCAGCATTTTCCTGGCTGGATTACCAGGTTTTCATTCTGAAAAGGACAAAAACAAACATTTTACAAACGGTTTACAATTTCTGTTTTGCACAGCATGGCATAAACAGTATTGAGAAAGTTCTGTGACATGAAAATGCATCTGTTCCTAACCAATCCCTGCAATTACACAGTAAGGCGACACCACTGAATTTAAATTAAAATTAGTTAACAAATTGTGAATAGGAAGAATATATTATAAGATTATAATAAAGGGTGATACTTTTTCCAGAAAAAATACATTTATTGCAAATCTATGGGTCATAATAAAGGTTCTTTGTAGGTTTGGTCAAATTCCCATAAATAGTTTCAGAGAAGTTGCAGGTAAAAGAAAAGTGTGACAACAATGAAAGATGGCCAGTAAAGATGCTGACGCTAGGCAACAGATAATAATCACCCATGGTTTTTCACTCTTTAGAACATTGCTTTAATTTGATGATATTTGAGGGCATTTGATTTATGCACCCAGACATGTCGGTCTGGACATTTGTCATGCTAAAACCTTACATTTTTCACTCATCGTCTATACCGCTTTATCCTGTATATAGGGTTGTGGGGGGTCTGGAGTCTATCCCAGGAGACTTAGGGCACAAGGCGGGGTACACCCTGGACAGGTTGCCGATCCATCGGAGGGCACACACACACATGCAGTCTCACACCCATTCACACACTACGGGCAATTTGGGAACGCCAGTTAGCCTAATCTGCAGGTCTTTGTACTGTGGGAGAAAACCGGAGTACCCGGAGGAAACCCACCAAGCACGGGGAGAACATGCAAACTCCATGCACACAGAGATGCGAATCGAACCTGACCGGGAATCGAACCCGGACCCTGGAGGTGCAAGGTGACAGTGCTAACCACTAAGTCACCATGCTGCCCTTTAATTTTTTCGTCATTCAATTTATTTTTGTTGGTGTCTTTGAAATTATTTCATGACCCAGTTTTAGTCCAGCCTCAGCTGTCAGACAGATTAGCGTCATAAATGTGTCCAGAATGCAGTGATGCAAAGAGGAGCTCATTTTTTAACTCGAAGAACGCAAGGCAACTATTTTCTGCAAAATAACATCCGCTCACCACCATTCAACTCTATTGTTGGCATGGGGCATTTTGCATCGTCACCACATATATCTAATTTTAGCTCATCTCCCAGAAAAAGCGCCTGTTCCAAAAAATAGGCCTTGTGTTAGAAGCTAGTAAGCTTTGTGAAATGAACCTGTCAGCGTGTTGGCAGAAGCTCACTCTCACGTTTAACGTCGGATTGACTTTTATTACAAAGCAATTACTAATGATTCAGTGTTATTTAATGTTAATAGATGTGTTTTCTTGCTGAAAGTGCTTCCATGACTAGTTTTGCATGTGGGTTTTGACAGGCAGCTGCTCTCTCCTCTTACCAGTACTGTACTTTGTACCATCATTAAATCTTTTAGTGATCTGCAGTACTTGACCATACCGGCCTTTTTCACTTTCATGACTATAAGATTAAATACGTTACTATATTATTATAGGGTGGCGATGGCGCAGGGTGCTAGGGCACTCGTTGCTTGCAACTATATTTGAATATTGTTTTTTTTTTTTTGTTCATTAATATGTTTTTATGCAGCTAACTATGCAGGCAATATAATTATGCAGCTGAAATCACATCACAAATAAGACAGTAAAGTGAAGTGCAATTGGAAATGAAGATTGTGACTGTGTCCATTTACCGGCTTGCATGTGATGGGTTGACACTCTGCGACAGAGCACTGCACCTGTCCGTTTCTACATTCACACCTCGTACAAGGACTGGGACTCCATTCTTCTCCATCCCTGTGCTCTTCTCCCTCCCAGGAGCAAGAATCTATAAAAATGGTACACAGCACTGTTGCTATTTGTGTCTAACTATGTGTGTGAAAGTGAGTACTTTCATTGTCGAGAGTCATTGTTCCATTCAAAGACATAATGAAGACATAATAATGTTGCCATAGAGATTACAGTAAGAGACAAGACCACACCAACTACAAGTAAGATAACAAAACATGTGCATCAAGACAAGCTCAAGAGACCTGCTCGATTTTATATGAGTGAGCTGAATCTAATGCTCTGAACTACAACAGACAAATTATGGAATATTGTTGGCCCCCAAACACATATAGCATGGTTGATGAGTTGAGCAACAAGTTGGGAATTTGCTCTTCTTTCTGTTTATGTGCAAAAGTGTGATACAAAGAGGTTTGATGTTTAAAACAGTGTGCATGGATAAAAGGTTTATGGCCTCCATACAAGATGTAGCAACCGTAATTATTTATCTTACTTTTTTTAATTAGCTCTGAGACTCTGTGTTAAATTTAACAGAAAATATTTTGTTTTTCGTACCATTTAAATGTCTAAAGGCAGACAATAGGTGAGTTAACCTGTTTTTAAAGAATGTAAGCTAGATACACTTAGTATTATGGAATAATTTCAATGAGTATCCTTCATTTATTGTAATCTGTATTTTTTAGATTGCCTTAAGCTCACATGGCCTCGAAATAAGCACATTCCAGAGACTTTTAAAAATGGTTGATTTTGGTTGAAATTATTTGAAAAGTAACACATAATCAAGTACAGGATAATGCAGTGAAAAGCTTTTTAGGACTGTCTATAAAGTAAAAATGAAGAATGATGTGAATATCAAAAATAAGTATAAGGGATGTAAAAAACAAAGATGGCAGCAATATAATATGCAATACATGGCTATTTTCAAAATAGGCAAATACATAGATTAATTTCTCATATGAAAAAATGGATGCAGGGGTATCGACTTACCCCTGCATCCATTACACACTTCACTTTTAGAATTAATTCCTCCAAAAATATCAGCCTACTTACCCTTTGAAAGTCACCTTACAGCACAGTGAAATATTTTTTTTTGCATATCCCGGTTAGAAAGCTGAGGTCAAAAAGCAGGGTCTCTAGAGCAGACAGAGTTAAGGGGCTTACTCAAGGGCTCGACAGTGGCGGTTTTGGCACTGCTTGAGCTTGAACCCCCAAACTTCCAATCAGAATTCCAGAGCCTTAGCCGTTTGAACCACCACTGCCCCGTAAAGTACAGATACTTGCAGTTGTATGTGCAGCACCATATACTGCCAGGAATATAGGAGGGTGGGTTGTGTAAAAAGGTCCAAGGTCTAGTCCTAGGTGTTTCCCTGGTTGAGGCCTGTGGAAGAAGCTCCTCCTCATCCTCTCTGATCTGATGGGTGAGGTCCTTTACTATGTTCCTAGACTTGGTCGTGCACCATGTGCAGTAGATAGACTGCAGGTCAGGATGCTTGGTGTAGATGGTGCAATTAGTTAAAGCTGGCTGTAATGCTTACCATCAGAACACTCTTGATGGTGCAGGTCAAAAGTTTCTTAATACCCTGGAGTGCATTTTGAAGGCCTTCTTCACCATTGTGTTAATGTGATAGGATCATGCATGATGTGAACATGTATGTACTGGAACCTGTCCTCTCTCACTGGGGGCCCAGTTATCCTAAAGGGGTCAGTAGCTTCTCTCCTGTTTGCAAGTAAGTTCACAAATAACAACACTGTCTTGCTGACATTCCGGAATAGACTGTTCTTCTGGAATCAGTTCTCTAGTCTTATCTACTCCAGGTAGGCCTTCTCATCATTATTAGATGATGTCATAATTTCTAGTAATTGCCTATCATACTGGTTAGCTACCTCCAGCTTGTTCATAGTTTTGGTTATTGCATAGCCCTTTTGGTTTTGTTTGACCAGCACGTGTGTCAGTTGATTTGCTCCAATGACAAATTTAAGTGGCCAAGTTGTCGGTCAATCTCTGCATCGAACATCTTCCTACTAATTACTGTCAAAGACACAGTAAATGACACTTTTAAGGAAACTTATATGTAAGAAAGACGAAATGATTTGTCTATTAATGAGTAAGTGTGTATCAACAGCAGGACATTATCTTGACTGAATGAAAAAGATCAGGTATCAGTTGCTTTGTAGAAAATAATGATTTGGCAGAATGTGAGGAATCAGAGCTACAAACAAGCAGAAAAGCACAGGAACTCAATTTATCATGGAAAATTAGAAGATAGGGGATCTGCATCATTATCTTGAACACAACATGAAAGTACATTTTTGTCTTTTTTATATAAAAAGCAAAAAGTTATAGTATAGTTTCCTTAATTATAAAATTAGAGCTCAAATCTATATTGAAAAACAATGCTGGGTCTCATTCTTAGCTATTCAGGCCTGACGTTATACCTGAATGAGTTACAACACAACTATTTACTTCAACCCTATTACTATGTAAAAAGCTGGTTATACAAAACCACTTCATGGGAAACTGATTACTTAGCAATAGTTTTTTTGTTGTAAACTCGAATGTTTCAGTAACTCCTGCACTCCTACCTCCATTTCGGGCACATTTAGGACAGCATTCTCCTAATGGGACGTAAGGAGTCTGTCCTCTCCCACAGCTGAGGGGAGGACAGGCAGGAGCTACACAGGTCACTTTCCCAGAAGTACATGTACACACCGAGCACTTGGACTCGCTCCACTGGCTGTCATGCTGCACAAGAAGACAGAGACACAGAGAAAGAGGTTATGAGGTTGTGGGAGAGTTGGCATTTGCTTTAGCAACAGGATGGTATTGTCAGTAACTTTGACTAGCAATAGCTCTATGGATCAATTCTTCACTTTTGTAAAGTGTTCTATGCCGTTGAAGAATTTGTACGAACATGGGGCAAGTTAATTAGCTACAGAATTACGACCCCTGTGCCAACCCAGCCGGATTCGCTAAGTAAACCTCATTCAAGCTGGAAGCGACACCGTCAGAATATTAAGCAGAACAACAAGCAGCTTGTCAAAGGAGGACCAACAAGAGGCTAGCTCTGTCGGACAGGAGTGGGATGCTAACAAGAAAGCAATTGTGCTTTGAGTGACCACTTAGCAAGCTGTAAGAACTGGTAGAGTCTAGACTGGGGGGCCTTTGGCATCTTTCACTGGGCTGCGTCCACAGGAGTGTCACTTACCCCATACATTGCTCCCTGATGCTGGCAGGAGCCGGTTGATTGTGGGAAACACTCCGGACAGCATCTGTTTGCAGGGATTCTCAAACGCTCCCCCTGGGAACACATCCAGACGGCTATGTTAGCACAATATCATTAGCATCAATATAGGCGCTAACTTTCCAGATATGACTTATTGATGGATATGCGGCAGCACACGGACCGATAAGCTATCGACTTTCAAGAAAGGTTAAAAAAGGACAGTGAGAGATAATTACAGATTTTTAATACGGGGGGGAGAATCTGTGCTTCGCTGAGCACTATGACCTGTGTTTTATTGACAATTTTAATAAAGGTAATTGAAACAGTTGCCAGAAGCATTGATTGTTGACTTTGCAAAGTTTTACTCGATCGCATGATGCAGCAAAGAACAAAAAAAAAAAAATGGGATAATCAAAAGCAGTAAAAGAAAGGCAATGAGGTTAAAGCACATCTTGTTAAAAATCACTTGTACCATCAGCACTCTGGCTAAGGGGGCCATCCATTTATTTATATTACAGGCTCCTCTACGTATCCAAGCATCCATCCATCCATCCTTCCATCCAGTCATTCATCAGTTTACTCTCTTTGCTTCATCAATCAATCGACTTACCCCTGCATCCATTACACACTTCACTTTTATAATTAATTCCTCCAAAAATATCGGCCTACTTACCCTCTGAAAGTCACACTGAGGATTTTGGCACCGGATAGTTTTGCACATGACAACCTCGCTGTGGCAGGTGCAGTCTTGACAAGCATCTGGTTTCCATGATGTATTGTTCTGTAATGAGTCAAAAAGAGAAAATAATGAACAGACGTCTTCAGATACATCTCCATACACAGATAAGCATGCTACTGTTGCATAAAATTGCAGTTCATGAGGCAAGCAACAGTCAACCATCAGTTATTTATAAAAAAGAAAAAAAAAACAGTTGCTGTTGTTTACATGATTACCATAATGGTACAGAAAAACATTAGAAATAATAGATATAGACTATTAGAATATATATTGAATATAATATTAGAAATAAAATATCACATATACATTAATATACACCACATTAACACGATAAAACATTAACACATTTACACCCATTATCAATTATATTCCAGTTAACTGGCGACAGGATCACCCATGCCCACGGGGACCAAAAGCTAGCCCATCCGAAAATCCAACGCAGCACAAATCGCAGAAACAAGTCACAGCTGGCCTGATAGAATGGAACCAGGACACCCAGTGCACCACAGCCCATCATGCATGGGGCCCAAGAAGCAAATTGGTCAAGACTGCCAACCCAGCCTCCAAACTCCCCAGATCTCAGTACAACCAAGCGTCCATGGGATGCGCCAGACAAACATGTCCGATGCAAGGCCCCACCCCGCAACCCACACCACCGAAAGGACCCACTGCCAATTTCCTTGTGCCAGACACCACATCACACCTCCAACATGTCTTGTGGAGTCATGTGCTGAGAGGCCAGAGCTGACCCGGTGGCATATGGGAAACGGTGGTATGGCTGATCGGTGTACTTTTTAAATACAAATTTAATGCAAGTAAAGGCCTTAATAGGTAACTAGTTAATCATTATACATAAAAATTGGTGTTTTGTAACATGGTAAAAATGGATTTGGCAACCTGTACCACAACTTTATATGTAAAAATAATTGGTAAAAAGTATAACATGGGGTTATTAACAACATTTTTAAAATTGTTCTCATAATAATTATAATTGTAATTGTTGTTATGTTTATGATTGTTGTTTTAAATGTTAAATTATTTAAAATTACTTCATTTAATTAATTTATAATTTATTACAATTATAATAACTGGGGTATTTGGGGAAGAAAACTTTCCTGGACAACTTTCAATTGAATTCATGTTCACTTTCAGTTCAACTCATTAAATCATGTTTTATTTCTCTTGTTCTCTATTTTATTTCTTTCTCTTATTTTAAATCCCCAGCTTAATATTAAGGTATTCACACTCAAGCATATTCTGTAACAACTATTATGAATTATTCAGTGTCTACAGTGAAACCATGTAAAGGTTTCAAAGAAATGGTTTGTAGTTACAAGACTGACGAATGAAAGTCTGGAGCTAGAGACAGTGCTGGGAGTTCAAGGTGGTGATAAACATACATCCAATGTTAAAGAGGGTTAAAAGAAAAATAAATGGTAGTTTAGTAGAGGAAATATTCTGTTTTGACACTTTGACACCCAGTAAGTTGAAAAGCAGCAAGGTTCTGAAGATGATGTGGAATTTGGTCCCAGTGGAGTGTATAAGAGAGTTCGCATTTCATTATATTGTACGCGTACCACCGGCGGTCAAGGCAAAAGATGTCCAATCGCAAATTTCTGCTTGAAAAAAGAATCATGAGTTGTACATGTCTGAATAGCTGTTACTCCTAAGATTAGAAAATAATAAAGTCAAAGCACTACTTGCAGCCAAATTGGTAGGGTGATTTAATTAGACAGCACAAATAATAGCCAAGTAATAAAAGTAGGTGTTTGATGCAAACAAGGTGCCAGAGACTCTGGTTTGATCAAGTCCACTTTACACTTTATATTTATATGACAATTAAGCAGAGGTGGAAAGAGTAATACAATTTTGTACTTAAGTAAAAGTACTGTTACTTTAGTGAACTTTTACTGAAGTACA
>JAQMYG010000014.1:15475949-15495416 GCA_030014215.1 Clariallabes teugelsi | reverse complement strand
AAAAAAAAAAAAAAAAAAAAAAAAAAAAAAAAAAAATATATATATATATATATATATATATATATATATATAAAATAAATAAACCAAACATTTTACAGAAAACAGAAACTACTTGCATCTTCTGCAAATACTCGCATTTTGCAAGAATATCGCTTCTTCTTCTTTTGAGTTTATGGGACAGGGTGCAGTACTGCCGTGTACAGGTGTGAACGCGTTATATGGGACATGACATTTAAACTATTAACAACACAAGTTACACAACATTTCAGTGTTTATTAGATATTTTCCAAAGTGTGTAAGAAATCTAGCGTCAAATAAATTAAACCGTAAACATTAGTGCTACTGAATCAGATCACTTTAATAACCCTTAAAACCCAAGTGGCACAGATATGTGCCAACAACATAGCATAGGGCAAAAGCAATTAAATACAAACATATATGTGCTTATATGGAAGTATAACATATTATATTTCACCCTTTTTTCTTTTTTTTTGCTGAATTATGTTCGTATAGTTGGTTAAGTAAAACTCAGTTCGTCATATTGCCTAGGTTGTGCTGAAAAAAAAAGAATATGTCAATCTAAACTGCACAAGCCTGAGCCCTATATATGTTTATTAAAAAAAAAAAAAGAAAAACAGCAATGGCTAAAATGCCATTTTGCAAGGTTTAAGGATTACATAAAGTGCACCCAAGATGTGAGTTTATTCAAGTTCTAGACATCCAACAGAAACCTTGGAGAAGGGAAAAAGTCACTGTGGGCCGCAGCTCTGGAGCTGAAGTTCGCTATCTAGGCCAGACCCGGGCTGCTGAGATCAGTGATGGATGCGTTGCTGCACCTCTTATGCTGAAGGGTAATGTATGGTTGCTACAAATGGAGGCCAGCAATGTTGATTCAGTACTCTGAGAGCTTGGGATAAAGCACATGTACACCCAAAGACATAAAAGTTGCAGAGAATGGTGCAAGTGTAATTGTTTCCTATTATTATTACATCCCTAAGTATATCGACAAGCTAAGATTAGAGAGGGCCCTGAATCCTTTGCTGAAACTACAGCACAGTCAGTTCAAATAAGGAAAAACTAAACTTTGCACTGAAGATTTCTCCCAAAGTTAGTTATGAATTAACAATATAGAAGCAAACGGTATAGTAAATAGTTTCCCCACATGTAGGCAATTTATGTATAACGATGTAAAACTGCCAGCAGTTAAATAACGTTTAGCTTACAACTACCCTAAATTCTTTAGATTTACATTTCCTTTTCACAGTCTATCTAAACTGTTAAATGCGACTTAAATTGCAATGGCTATATTTTCAACAGACACATCAGGGAGGCATTGAGGACATACAGTAACAAACAGTGCTCTGATACGTCCCTATATACGCCCCATTACACTTCACTTATAATCACGTTACACTGGGAAAAAGTGAACGATTGGGGTGACTTTTGGTCAAAACTGTGATCTAATCTGATCTGTCTCTCATCTGAGAGTCCGGAGAGTATCTCAACAAATTCAAACTTGAAACTATGCACTACAATATAACTACAATTTCATTTCTATTATTTACGTTGTTCTATGCCACAGTGCTCTGCCACCCACTACTTACAGACTGGTAAATAAGTTCAATTCCATCATTTTTAATTCAACAAACAAAATAGTTTAAAACAATGTATCCCATACCCCACTAGACATGATCTAAAGAATCTCCTTTCTCTCATTCCGTCTCTTTCTCTGTCTCTGTCTCTCTCTCTCTCTCTCTCTGTCTCACACACACACACACAAAAGCAATGTGGGAGGTTCATACTGGCATGGGGTCACTCACCTCCAGAATCCTCACTTAACCCTGCACTTCCATTGTGCTCTTTTCACTCCCTAATGCCTGAACGCCTCTCCATTCTCACTCCCTATGGCTGGTATCCTTGAAAAGGGGGGAGGGTTCACTTCAAAGTGCATCATGGTCAAATAAGTCCAATTATTTCATTGTGATAATGTGATAAGGAAGTGTTTTATCAAATATTTTTGCAAAAATTCATTTCATCTTAATTAGGCGACTGAGGAATGGTGATATACTGTTTTTTTTTTTGGATACACAGCGAAATCTACAGTGTTGAAACAAGGGACAGAATGTTAATTTAACACTTTACAGTGTTTATATACACAGATCAGGGATAGAATTATGACCACTGAACAAGATTTACCCCCAACTATACAAGAGTAAACTGGTGACAGGATCATGGACACTCAAGGCTCACTTATGCCCGCAGGGACCAAAAACCAGTCCAAATCGGTAAAAAAAGTCAATACTGGCCACAACAGAAACTCACCAGAGCCGGGCCGCCAATCAGAACTCTAAACTCCCCAAATCTCTATCTGATCGAGCATCCGTAGGATGTGCTCTCCAAACAAGTCCCACTCCACAACCCACAACACCCAAAAGATTCACTGCCAACGTCTAGGTGCCAGACACCACAGCACATCTCCAGAGGTCTTCTGGAGTCACGCCTCGAGGGCCCAAAGATGCCCCGCTGAATTCTGAAGTTCTGAAGCAAGATGGAAGTGACCTATCTGGCTTTCCTAAAAATTTCAAGTTGCTAACTTTTCGTTTTTGAAGAGATGATTTTATATGTGCCCCAAAAATGGCCATTTTCAGCGTTATACAGTCTTGCGTCAAACAATAATGATTAAAAATGCTAATTATTCATATTTCTTTATGAATATTGATACTAAGCTTCAATTGGTATAAGCATATGACCTGTAAAAATTGTTGCCTAAATTAAACATATGTTTTTTGGTAAAATCTTAAGAAGCAAAAAATCCGTAGTGTCCGTAACCATATCAAATTCATGTTGCAATATCTTTTTAGATTTTTAGAATAATATGCTTTTTCAGGTTTATGTCTTTTTATGTGAAATCTAAATTGGCAAACTTTCATCTGAATGACAATACATGCATTTGCCATTTTATGTAGTGTCCGTAACTTTTATAAATGTGTATGCATATTTACAAAAAAATGAAGCATGGATCGGGAGATAAGAAACATTAAGTATTATGAAAAATGGTGTTATATGATCATATCTGAAAATTCACTCTTTCACCTAG
The DNA here is from genome assembly GCA_030014215.1 of Clariallabes teugelsi. Taxonomy (NCBI): domain Eukaryota; kingdom Metazoa; phylum Chordata; class Actinopteri; order Siluriformes; family Clariidae; genus Clariallabes; species Clariallabes teugelsi. Next base: position 15,492,319 of record JAQMYG010000014.1, on the reverse strand, counting down.
GTGAGACACTTTTAGTTCCCAATGTTTTGGCCGAGAACATCTTCTAATCCATGCCTAGCCACTAATACTCAAATCAATCTAGAGTGGGGTAGTTAACTCCCTGTGGAGTCGAAAAAGAGGCAAACAAGTAAACCCTGGGGGGCGACAAGCTTCTCTAAACATTCCTGGAACAACATGACACCTAAGTGCAATCCTTCTAAACACGCTGAAGAATTCAATTCTGTTTGTTTCAGCCTTTAATATGCAAACTGCTTTACTTTCTAAACAGATCAGATTAGCAACAAAGCAGCGTTTCATCGAAATGTGTCTGCAGATGGCTCGTTTCATTATGGAAAACTGGATATAAAGGTCAGAATCTTTGTTCATACAATAGATTTAAAACCACATTTAAACTTTCTGCCAGTGAGTCTCGTGTGTCGAGCCAATCATTAAAAAACATTAAATTAAATCATAACTACAGGGTATAGAGACCAGACAAAATAGGAATCGCTTTGCACTTAGTTTTACTGAACTCTACAGTTAATAAAACACGAAGGAGACACAGAAAGTGAGGACACTTGAGCTTGAAATATGATTCAGGCAAGCTTAGACAATCTTTCATTACCTTCAGGTAGACAACCCAAAATTTTCCCTATCGGTTTTGTATAGAATGTTTTCATAAGACATGGAGTTATTTCTTCTCTGTCTCCAAGTCTTGTGCACCAAGGCTACAAGGATTTCGGGGGGCGGGGGGGATAAGTTAAACCATAAATTAAGACGCAGAAAGGAAACAAGAGAAACGACAGGCCTGGTCTGGATCTTAATCTTCCCCAAACTGCCACACACACTCTGACATCATCTATCTTTGTGGTATTCACAGAGGAAACCATGCTTAAAATTTCAACGATAACTCAAACAGATTAATGAAGAAGAACCACATTTGTGGAATCTCCATAATTTACCTGAGCAAAAAAAACTTGACTACTTGAAAAAAGTTTGTTCGCTTTTTTTTTTTTTAACCCATCTTAACGAACGTTGCAGATCTATACATTGGAATAAATTTCCCAACTGATGAGGTGAACAATAATGTGTGGTTCAAAAAAAAGCTAATAATGCTGAACATCCAAAACCAACCAAAAAAAAGCTGCAAGTACAACTGTATGAAGGATCACTTTGAGTGACATGGTAATGCTTGGCAGGAGATCTACTACGGGGGACGCTTTCGGCTTTGCAGGGTCATAGCTTGCTTCATGTCCTTTAAATGGCATGACATGTGACATGAGCTACCGATTTCTGTAGCTCATGTCTGATACCCTATGACTTGAAGACCACAAGCCCAAAACATAGCCATATTTTTAAGAGCTGCTTGAGGCATCATTACAGTCAGGGTGAAAGTTAGACTCAATTTCATTTCTGTTCCCAGAGAACAAAAAAGTTGAATCTCAAATAGTATAAAATGGAAAGCTAGTGTACCATATAGGGTGTAGATTCCCTTGTTCCACACACCAATTTGTTCCCCAAATGGGTTAGAGGGGGATCTGAGATTCAGCCTTGTGTTAGATTCTAGCCAGCAGCATTCTAGCTCATGATCAATTTAACTAGCAGTAATGAAAGATCGAAACACAACACAGACAGTTCAGAGGCAATTTAGAACTCATTAGAACCAACTACTAAGGAGACAAAGTGTTGTATAAGATAACATGACATTATCGGGCGTTACCGGGTGCTGAAAGTGCTTCCGGATTTGAATGTGTTTTTTTTATCCACTCTTTCAACAACTGCCTGCCACCACTGAATATTTGAGTAGTACACGGAACCGGACCATGCTGGCCTTAGTACAGTACAACCAGTTGTGTGGTTTTCCCTCAGAACTTCTTATTGAATAAACCAGTATTGTGAGCTTTAGACTACTGTAGGTCTTTACTTTGGCCCACATTCCTATTTCTTCCCATTTCTCAAGCATATAAATATGCACCGTTTAATTAAATATTATATAGACATTGTATGTAGTGAGAAATCAACTTACATAGAATGTGAGCACTTTGGTGAGCACCAATTCAATGTTAAATTAAATGTTCCTCCAGTTATTATTATTTTTTTTTTAATCAAAGGTAACATTATTTTATTTAATTAGTAATTGCTCGTTTCCTAAGAAAGCACAGACAGGATTGGAAATCTATTCACCACAAAGACAGAGTGTAAACATTCTCAGTTAAAGGCTGTGGGTTTAACACTGGAAATGGACTATAAGACAAAAACCAAGGGGGCCTCTGGGCAAACAGACCTGAAGGAGTCTGAGGAAATGTGTCTGGTTGCTTTGTTTGTGGAGCTATTAGGACCAAATCGGAGGCTTGTTGAAGCTGAGCTACTTGGATTGTAACTATAACAGTTGACTCAGCTTTACTACTACTAGAGTCTTGGGAAATTATAACAGAGTAAGTAACCATCAGACCCGAAGGGGAGTCGTCAGGTAAATCAGTAAGAAAATCTCTCAGGCATTTATTTAGTGCTTGGCCAGAACGGGTTGAGCGCCAACAGATCAGCATGTAAGTAACAGCTGAACTGGATTAACTATGCAGTTATTCACAACAGGAACTGGAGCCATGTCGTTCTAAGAATATACAGTAGCAGGAGCCTGCCTGTTGGCCATGTAGCTGGATTATTGTACCGTAGATACAGTTTTTGAATCAAAGTAAAAAATCTAAATACTATTTTTTTATTTCCTCATTTAAATTATGTAAATATCAATTTCTAAATGCCTGCAAAAGTCCTGTCAACAAACTCTGTCCTGTAACTCAAAGATGATTTTTCCGAATGCCACGTGACCCGCATTACATGATTTTATTCTTTTTCGTGGCATACATTTTAAACACACTGTGGTAAGTATTTAAAAATTATTATTTAACTATAATAGCTCATTGTCACTGAGTATATTAATTGACTATTTTACATGCACTATTATGGGAATACAAATTCTAGGATTTTAATTAAATTATTGTCCAAATATGATGTTGAACTGTTCATGAAAATTATAATTAACCAGCCAGGCAAGTCCTAATACTGAAATTTGGGTCAAAATAAGTTTAAGCTTTGCAACAAACAAATATGTTACACTGAAAGAATTCACTAACACTATTTGATCTATTGAGAAAGATACTTTTTTACTTGCATGAAATGTACGCCAAATTATTGAATGACTCACATACTATTCAAGTAAAAACTTTTTACTACTACTACTACTACTACATTGTACTTTTTCTATTTCTACCTGTTGGAGAAACTCTAAATTTAAGGTTTATACAAGCATACTTAAACGCTGATCATGTCCATCAAAAACCCACGCCCTGCCAAAAGCTACTGAATTTCAAACTATTTCTTCAATTCGCAGGAAGCCTAGGTGGAAAACTGAGATTCCTGACAATGTGAAAACATTGGCCCGGATTACCAGAAGCCTACCAATAACCTCAGATGTCATTTCCACAGGTCTCTGTTTAGACAGTTCTATTCACCAAGTGCCCTCGATTTTGATTTCTTTAAGGATGACTACTTGCAATGCCAAGAATTTGTGCCTGGAGGCACAAGTGTTATATTTGGTTGCAGTGCACTGTATTGCAGAGTACATAGTATTACAGAAAGGGCTTCACTATGAGGTATTAATAGTCTTCCTCCATGTTGGAATACCCTTAAATACCCTTACTATGGTCTAATAGACCCAGTAATTACATTTAGCTGACACTCCTCAGCAAAGACTTCCCTTCAACATGTCCACCTATTATGAGTTTTTATTAGTGCTAATACTCCAAAGAATTGGATAATGACTTGAAGGTGAACTAAAAGGTCTTTGGTCATGCAGAAAAGTCCTTATTTCTCCTGCTGTAGACTGGCTCCTTCTCCAGGTGTTTGGGCAGCCTTTTTCTTTGAACTGCAAAAGGGCCTCTTCCTGAATGAGTTTGAGCGTGTCTCCACCTGTCCACCTCCATCATCCTACCCCTCCATGTCTCTTTCTTTCTCTGCAAACCCTCCCCATTCTTAGGTCAGAGCCATGCTATAGTGCACTATAGGCACATACCACTGGTTCTCAAAGCTTTCAGTTAACAGAAAACCAACACAGGAGAGAATCTGTTGCTGTATATTTAGCCTAGAACCAATTACTAGTATTTCGAAGCTCCATAGTCAGGGATTAGTCATTACCCAACGTTACAAGCTGATAAAAAGTAGGTAGCAACTTAATGCTTTGAAATGCATGACTGAAAATGGCAATTGTTAACAGTTGTCTACATTTTAGACATAAAAAAACAGGTGGTCGTGAAATTTCAAGGAAGACTTGGAAAATGACAAACATGAGTAAAGGAGGCAACTCAGCAGCAATTACTTTTTAGTTCTCTCCTGCCCAGACAACCACAAACATAGTTCTCAGATACAATCTTAGATAAATGCATGACTTGGAAACCCTTTTCAGGTTGATGACAAGACACAACTTTTTTTTAAAGGGTTCCACAACGTTTCTTCATATTGTTAAGGGTTCAAGCTTTCTTGAAGATCTTCTGCTTGGGAAAACTTGTGTATGAATGGATTTTACCAGGGTTATGGGGTATTTAGAGTTACATAGCTCAGACTATAGGCAGAACCACTTTTTTCCAAATGGAGAAATTTGCGGATGTGTTCCAGTCTATCCAGAGCTGTTTGAATTGGTTATAACAAATGAATATAACTGATCTTACAACATTCTGGAAGAGTGTTTGTAAAGAGTTCTCATGCATGATTTAACCAGGATTAAGAAGTACAAATCACCAATTGCTATAACTGATAAGTCAGATAAGTTGTTTAATATTTTAGTCAGACTACAAGACATCTAATCTCTCTTATGGGGACCCAACTCACTGTTTTAAAGTTTTTTACAAGGGTTCTAAAATAACTTTTCCTCAGAAGGAGATCTGGATTTAGGGTATAACCTTGAACATAGTATGCCACTCATTCCTGAGCCACATTAAGAAAAACTTGGAAATTCATCATCATTTCTCCGGTGTCAGAGGATTTGTAAAATATCTTCAAGATCTTCCCACATGATCTGGTCACAGACATCAAAAAACTACCTGTGCGTGGTGAGACGTCTGTCTACGAGACAATGATCCATTTATTACACCGTAGATTCCAGCTTATTTCTCTGCCACATTAACATTCACAAAGTCTGCTGGCATTTATTATTCACAAGGCACTTCTGCTCATCAGCACTGCTATTTGGTCTCTTCTCGTTGATACTTTATCAGCTCACAGCTGTCACAGGCCCTACCATGATAATGTACTTCTCCTGAATTATTAAAAAGGCCAAGTCCAGCTTGTGTAAATCAAGCACAATTACAGATTGAATCACGAGTAATTGCCAGAACATGCTTGAACCAGATAAAGCAGTCAGATTAAGACAAATACAGCAACTGTAATCCATAAATACATACCGCAACAAGGACCCCTTGGTGGACACAAGCTCCTGTAGTGGAGGGGAAAAGAAGCAAAATGTCAGATAAAGTGACTTATACATACCACATTGCATTATTATACAAGCTACTTATAAACAAATGAACTGTTATATTAACATTAAACTTTCTGCATTACAGAGGAACTGAGAATATAATAACTCGTTTGCCTAAGTGTTACCTTTACACACGTAACTCCAACCTTTTCATACTATCTATGCAGCTTGGAAATCCTCATCACATATCTCTACCAGATTGCTTTGCTCATTCTTTTTGACATATCTATTATCTAAGCCATTTTCTTGTTCATTTTGCCTAATGTTTTGAATTGCTGTCTCGTTACAGGACGCATATACATTAAATTTTTTTCTAGATGAAATGTAAAATAGATTTTCTTTTTTCTTCACTCCCAACCATATTATATGAAAGGGTTTCGATTAATTTGTTTAACATAGACATTTGCAGTTTGAGGAAACAATCCAAACAGAGGGTTGTTCTCTTGGCTTATTGATAATTTCAGCATTTAAATGTAGATGGTGAAGCACAGTTAAAACTGATTTCAATGCCACTTATGATGCGTACAAGGTGTGTGTGTGGGGGGGGGGGGGTCACAAAGGGCCTATCATATGGAAATCATGGCACAAGGTGTGCCGACCAACTGCAGTACACAGTCTCACAAACACTTACACACAATTATACACGACGAGCAATTTTGAAACACCAATCAGCCTACACTGCATGTCTTTGGACTATGGGAATGGGATAGGAGCACACAAACCCCACAAACACACCAAGAACATGCAAAGTTCATGCACATAGGCCAAAGCCGAGATTTGAACCCCCATGCCTAGAGGTGTGAGGTGACATCATTAATTACTAAGGCAGCATGCTTAGTAAATAAGACTCCATCATATTTATAGCAACTCTATAGGGACTTCTTTATTCTAAAGGTTTGAGGACTTCATTTAAAATTTAAACATAACTTTCATGGAAAGATTCCTGGAGTTACCATGAATGAAAACCTTAGATCCAAATCAACTCCCAACAGACTTAATTCACCAGCCATTGTTAATGCAACACTGAGATGTAATTCAACACTGGGGACTTTTTCTTTTTTTTTTTTGTTATAGATTATAAAGAATCAGGAAATTCAGGCAGTGCCAACATCTTTTTTGAGCCAAAAAAAAAAAAGCAAATATGACTCATCATTCATATGTTTTTTTGAGGGAATAATCAAAGTCTTTGGAATATCATGAAGCATTATTTATTATAAGTCAGAGATTAAAGATAGAAAGATCTTTTTTTTGGCTCTGGCAAGAAATCCCCAAGAGTCTATAGGCTACACTGGAGATCTCAAAGGCACTAGACTAAACAAAAGAAAAAATGAAGCTTGAAAGTTTTGAACTTGTAAAATGTTGCTTGGCAGCAAAAGAGACAAAAGTCATGTTTCTGGTTGCACTTGGTGCAAAGTGTGCTCCGCACGCGCTCCACTTTTCATTCATAACAAAGCACTTCTAACTCATGCATTTTTCTATCTGTGTATTGCAAGAAAGTATTCATAAGGAGTTTTATGTGGCACGATTAAATATATATATGTTGTGATTAATTATAAACAACGTGAGCTGTGTGTTCAGGTATTCCTCGGGGCGCGCGCAGCCCCAAATGTGGAGTTATTTACAAACACACAAAGTGTTGCTGTTTTCTTTTTTTGTTGGGCAACTTTACAAAGCAGGATGGAACATCAAAGACATTCTGGAAGCAAAAAGTAACTTTGAGGCAAACCTTGGGTTCCTCGCGTGAACGCGCTGATTGTCGTGCACGCGGCGAGAAGAATCCACAGCAGGTCCATTATGAGTTTAGAAAAGCATTAACTCACTGAATTAATTAATTACAAAAAAGGAACAGCATTGACATTGGTTTAGCTATTAGAATTTACGTGAAACATTATGATCTCTGAAGGTGAGCAGATGCACCGGAGGATCAGTTCAATAATCAATCCAACAAGAAGAAGGAAGAAGGTTTGAAAGTCGAGTCGAGACGGTGATCCGCGCGCTCCGGGCGCGAGCCTCTAATCCATAGAACTTCTCAGCTGTAATGTTTAGTCCACTCGAATTTAAGGGTGCGAATCCATTGCGTGGGAAACGGCCAGTTCGTCTGGTTAATTATAGTGTGAAGACACACGCGCACACACACAGAGAGAGAGAGAGAGAGAGAGAGAGAGAGGGCTCGCGCTGAGCACTGCGAGCTCTGAGCACGAGCACAAGTTGAGTATTGATGAGAGGGTTAGGACGTCCCCCTCACCGCCCCCCCCCCCCTCCATTCACTCCCCAAGCAGTGCACCCTCCTCACTGCTGTACCTTCATTCAAGTTTGCAATGAGGAACACACCTGCCTTATGTGTGTAAAGTATTTACATTTAATGCGTGCATTTACAGTCGATGTCTCTCACGCGCGCACGCACGCGCCATCTATCCTGCTCTAGGCTATATATATATAGAATGAGTCACATTACTCAGCAATTTCTTCATTATTACAGGTGACTAGCGGAAGTGGCATAGTTGAAAGGTCAAAGCTAAAAATAAGCTGACCAGCTTTAATTTAATCAGTGATATTTTTATTTCAGGTTGATTTTTTAATTATTATTTACACTGTAATTTTACAAAATTTAGTTTGGTGTGCCAACATTACTGAATAGTACTGCTTTCCACTGGATGGGTGGCTAAATAATATGAAATTATGTACAAAATGTGCCTAGTTCACAGCAAGAATCCACTTTAATTTCACTTTATTACAGTCAATGGGAAAGAGAAGATATAGAAATGTTTATGTTTATGCCTTGTTTACTCTAAGTTGTACTTCACTCCAAATACACTCCTTGTTCAGAGTCAATTACAGATGAGAAATCGAAAAAGTAGATCAGATAAAGGTTAAGTTTTGTCTTAAAATCACTCCAGCATGTTAAAATGTACTTATTTCACTTCAGTGCTGTTATTACATTGGTGAAAATAATAACTACTCACTCACTCACTCAGTCAACGTCTATACCGCTTTCTCCTGTATACAGGTTCGCGTGGGGCCCGGAGCCTATCCCAGAAGACTTAGAGCACAAGGCGGAGTACACCCTGAATGGGGTGCCAATCCATTGCACATGCTCACACTTCGGGCAATTTGGAAATTGGGAATAAGCCTAATCTGCATGCCTTTGGACTGTAGGAGGAAACCGGAGTGCCCGGTGGAAACCCACAAAGCACAGGGAGAACATGCAAACTCCATGCACACAGACCCCAAGGCGGGAATCAAACCCGGACCCTGAAGACGCAAGGCAACAGTGCTAACCACTAAGCCAATACTATCATTTAAGACATTTAAAATGAAGCAGCATTCAAGCGACAGTGCTTACATCAAAGTCTTATAATTGCTTGTAGTCTATCGTTGTATATGGTTTAAATAAATACATTATAAAAACACAATGGATAGATTCAAGAGTTTACTGCTATATGCACTGTTAAAACAGGTAATTACAATAATGAAAAAAATATATATACACTAAAGCTCTTATTTTGCATTCCCTCTGGCAACACTGTGTTATACAGAGGCGAGTATAATGTACTGTATATTAAACAAATTAAAAGATGCAATATATACTACAAGTGCTAATGTGAGCTGTAGTACAATAAAAACATGAGCAGTAAGCATATACAGTAAAAGTGACAACAGATTGTATAAATATAATGGACTTATGAACCAGTGGAAAAAGTGGATTGTGCAAAAGGATGTTTAAATGTGAAATATTGCAAAGTTGACGATGAGTGACAGTTATTGAGGAGACAAGGGCATTTAGGTTAGATTAAGGCTAATTAGTGTCTCCAAATTGCATGAGGAGTGTGAAAGTGTGTGACCTGTGATGGCTTGACACCAAAGTCTCCTGGGATCGGCTCCATACTTCCTGCAAACCTGTACTGCAAGGTTGACAGTGAGTGAGAGTTATTGACAAGGTGTCAACTTTTTTTATTTATTAATGTTACAATTTTTGTCTATGGTGGCATAGTGGTTAGAACTGTAGCCTTGCAGTTCCAGGATCGAGGTTTCGATTCCTGTCCTGGGTCTGTGGGTGTGAAGTTTGCAAGTCCTCCATGTGCTTGCTGTGTTTCTTCCAACAGTCCAAGGACATTTAAGTTAGATTAGGCTAATTGGTGTTTCAGAATTACCCATCGTGTGTGAATGAGTGTGTGGCCTGTGATGGATTGACACCCACATGCCTCCTGGGATAGACTCCACACTTCGTGCAATCCTGTACAGGATAAGTGCTATAGAAGATGAATGAATGAATGAATTTCTGCCTATTCATTTACAGTTGTAGTTAATAAGTGTTAGAAATAACTGTTATCACCAAGGTTATGGCAGCAATAAATATTCATTTCCTCGCTAGTTATTTTTGTTCACTTTCTTGAAGTAACATAGAGCAGGCAATTTGTTTTATTACTAAGAACCTGGAAAGCACATTGATTTGTCCTGAATACTTTCTTGCATCGAAAAGCATAAAGTTAAAGCTTTACCTCTGAAAAAAAAAACAGACAGTATAGATTTTCCAATAAATGTGTCTTCATGGAAATGATTTGCCATACAAGTCCCAGTGAATAAGTATGACAATAGAAGTAATGCATTATAAAACTGGTGGATTGTATTCAATTGTCAGAATTTCTATGAAAAACCTAATCAACACCTTCTAACCAATCAGAATGTTCACAAAGCCGTAAGAATGAATGAACTGATTCTCTGAAGCACAAGCAACACATTCACTGAATTGCAATAAAAGTAGAATAACTCCACTGGAATATCATGGACCTGGCAACACTGACAGAGTCGTGCACTGACTTAATACAGTATTTAGTGAGGATTTTTTTTAAAAATCGATTTTATTAAGTACCTATTTCTGCTATCTGTGGAGAACACTTAGGGTTAGTGTGTGTTGTATATTCTGTGCCTTAAATGAACTCAACTGTGGCTTCAAATGCAAGGTCCAAGCAGCTCAAATCTGTGAAAGTCTATAATAAATCTCGAATGATGGCACAGGCTTATTTGTTAAAAAAAAAAAAAGAAGAAGAAGAAGAAGAAGAAGAAAAAAGTTTTTCATGCCCAGCATTAGTTTAACAGGTACCATGATGCAGCAGATGAACAATAATGTGAGTAAGACTGCCACCATGTGTTGACTGTAGAGTACTGCAATTGTACCAAAAAAAGCCTTTATACTGTCACACATATGTACATTACAGCAAAGTGAAATTGTTTTCTTCCCATATCCCATCTTGTTATGAAGGTGGGGGTCAGGACAGAGAACAGGGTCAGCAATGATACAGCGCTCTCTAGCAGACAGGGTTAACGTCTTTGTCTTGCTCAATGCCCAACAGTAGGAGCTTTTGGGGCAGAGGCTTGAACCGGCAAACTTCTGATCAGTAACCCAGAGCCTTTACCCACTCAGTTCCAAAGGACGGCAAGCAAGCTCTCGCGAAAAACAAACAAACAAATTGTTTCCCCTGTGCATTTGTCATCAGAGCATAGGATTCAAAGCCTATCCAAGAAACACTAGATGCATGGCAAGACTATATCCAGGATGGATGTACCAAAAAAACTAAACAAAAGAAACATAAGGAACATAACATGTTGACAAAAACTTCACACAGAGCTCAGGATCAAACCCCATCAGGATCAACACAAAAATGACACATTTGAGAAACTTTATTACATTATACAGTATGCCATTACACAATGAAATATACCCACTGAACACTTTAATCAGTCCTCCTTCACGTCTTGCTGTAAAAACGCTTCATGTTTGATGCGTAAAGCCTCGCTCGTCTCGCTGTTCGCGATGGCTCTCTCGATAATGGAACCTGCATGTAAAGACAACTGTTATAATCACTGCATCAAACAGGAGCATCACCTCTGAAACATGGAAAAATCATATGTTTAATTTAAAATCTAGTACAGTTAATAGTCTGTAGATACAGTCAGTGTACAGTGGTGGCCAAGAACATGGAGACAAAATTGAAATTCAAGGTTTTAAAAGACACTTAAACAATATGATATGTGATATGATAATCACCAATCAATAAGCATCATTTGTTATTTTCTGCAATTAAATTATTATACAACAAACAATATTTAGCATGAAGTCCTTTATTCTTCAAAACCTGCTGGGCATAGAGTCAAAAAGGCGCCTGCAGTATTCTGGTCTCACTTGCTCAATCCATGCATGCTTTATTGTTTTTTACACCATTGTCATACAATAGTTTGCTACTGGGTTTAGGTCTGGAGATGACCCAGGCCATGGCTTCAGAAGCTGAAAACTATTCTCACATGTCACTAGCACTAGTAATTAACACAACTCTTCAGTCAGATAGGTGAGAACTAATAAGAGAAATCACTTGGTTTGTGCACAGTGACACCTATACATGGCATATCTTAATAAAAGTCTTAATACTTTTGCCCACCACTGTACTGTATGTATAAGCCCTCACCAAATTCTGCTGGTTTGTGGGATGCAACATCCTGAATGATGATCCGCATGTTCTCTAGGATTTGTTCCTTTGGCATGTCCAGCTGTGTGAACAAATTACATTTTGCATGATTTCTTTCAGTATAATGAAAAAAATGGTATACATTTAATCTTAAAACAGGTCAAGCATCAGGATGGGTTTCTGGCAAAGGCACATTTGGTTAATAACATCTTATAAAACATGTACCTTTTACAAGGTACGATTACAAGATACGTGAAAACCTTATAAATCATGAGGGGATTCAAGTCAAAGAGGTACTCGTGATGAAATTTCTCAGGAAGGAAGGAAGGTGTAAAACCGACTGACATTTGCAGAAGATTTCAATTGTATTACAGTGAAGAGACGCATCTGTCTGTGGGAACTCTACACACAATTATTCACAGGCCCCACTTGAGCATTTCAGGAACTCGGGTGCGACATCATCTGTACAGTCCTGACCTCACTCCAGGCCATTTTCACATGTTAGCACCATTAAAAGAATTCCTGGGAGGTCAGTGTTTCAGACGTGAAGCAGTCCGATAGTCCATGGATCATGGCTCAGGCATACTGAGAACCTTGATGATATCCAAGCACTAGTGAAACGGATGGATAAGCGCATTAGTGTGAAGATTTTAACTCATAACTATGTTCTGTTATTCTGCACAATTAAAAGTCCCGGTTTGACTTGAACACCCACGTTCTTTTCAGTTCACTAAATGACATGATTATACTGTATAATGGTATCAGAGCTACGGTTATAATAATACCCGATCATTTACTGTAATGATTCCTATACGACGAGTTTTAGATTTAGACGTACTCTTCCGACTTGCGTGACGACGTATTCGTCCCTCTCCACCATGTACTCATGTCCACTCCTGAACAGCTGCAGCATTTTAGGAATGTTCATCCCAACTGACCCTGAAGTGACATGAGCAGTCGTTTAGGATGACATAAACAAGTTATTCAGTGTCATTTTTACAATTTTAACATACAAAGTTTGGATGTGAGGAACACACCGACCTCGTTTACTCTTCGGGAATTTCTTCCTCAGTTTGTTTTTTAAAGGCAGGAGCTTCGGGATGATGTCGGGAACAGCCAGGTAAAAGTCTGCCGTGATCTCGTCTTCCAATATCTACAAGCAAAAAACATGAACATCAGTCTTCTGTGTGTGCGTAAATGATTATTTGCGCCCTCTATGGTGCATCATAATAAATTTCATACATAAAGTCATGTTTAAATGTAAGTCTTGAGTCTCCTCTCATTTCTTCACATTAAATCTCATTCAGTTATCTAGATTAAATTAAAGAAACTGGAACAGATGTTTTTTCCGCACAATGCTACACAGTGCCTAAAGATACAATGTAAAACTTGGTTGTTTATGTCACAACCTCAGCAACAACCTCATTTCCCCTCTCGACTGCTCCCAGCATCACCGGCTTGATCATCTGTCATCATCTGCACTTGTTTTTCACTGATCCGTGCTTTAAGTTAGATGCTTTTTACACTGGAATGATTCATAGGTCATTGTGTGGCTTAACAAACAAAAAAACATCATTACTCTGAAACTGCTTAGGTACAGGAACTGGACTGAAAATGAGAAGCAAAAAAGTCCTTAAGGAAACCTGAAGAACTACTTCTCAAGGCTAGATTAAACAAATACAAGGATGTTTATCTCTTTGAAATCAAAGTATGAAGAACTGTGGGTGGATCACGACTTTTGCACAGTACTATATAATATCTAAAATACATAACTAATTCATAAACTGAATTCAGGAAGTAGGCTATGCATATTTAATGTGACATTAAAATGGACCTCAGTGATTTTAAAGAGAAAGTAAAAGACTTTTATGAGGAAGTAAACTCCCAACACTAATGTAGTGAAGAAACTCGAGTTGAAAATTAAATAGCTAGTGTGTGTGTAGATTGGCATATTCGGCTTCTTTGAAGGTAACTGTAGCATAAATGTAACTGTAACTTTTAACTGTAACATAAAAGTCTTACATGTTCTTAACCTTGTACGTGCATGCAGACTTACTGACTAAATCAGATTGTTTTTAACCATTAAATTATTCTTGTACGTGTCTCCTCTAATTTTAGAGCTTAGTTTACAAAAACATTCTTCTCAATGCTCCTCCTATATAAATTAGAAATACATTTTAAAAAATTGATTTCGGAGTCAGAGCGGTGATACACGGACAAAATAATCACGATACATAACTGAATCGATTTCCACCTCATCCAGTATTTGGTGTATTGATTGGTTGACGGATTTATTAATTATTACATTGATTAATCAACTTACTGATTTATTATTTTTTTTTAATTGATGCTTGGTTGATTGATGGAACTAGTAATTAGTTATTATCAGATTATCTTACTAACTGGTTATAGATTAGTTTATTGACTTATTAATTGGTTGATTAATTTATTGATTGACTGAGTGTCTGATTAACAGGCTGATGGATGGCCTGACTCGTTTCTGGACCCTTTTGAAGCAGCTTATATAATCTTAACAAATCAAACTGTTCAAGAACCGGTTTGCTTTGAACATCATCAACATGCTGTACCTTCTCTACAAGCTCTGTTCCACCCACTACAGATGCTCCATGCTCAGTGGCCACCCTGGCTTCTTCTGGATCCTAAAAAACGTGATATAGACACAAAAATCAATTAGATTCACACTCTCCTGAACAGACAGCATGCACAGCATGTGAAGTTTAAGAGCAGATACTCACCTCTGTGAAGACAACCACTTTATTCAGATTATTTTTAAACGGATGAGGTAAATGGACAGTGCTAACAAAGGGGTCTACTTTTTTCTGAAAGAAAAGGAAAACAAAGACATCTTTAGGATATTGATAGTATTAGATGCTGTATAATAAGCTGGGAGGCTTCGTATTAGTGTACGGATGTATGAGAGATTGCATTAGAGATGAAACAATCATGATTTTATTAGATGATAAATGCTTCAGTGTGCTCTTTGCCTGCTGGGTCCAGTGGACTGGGTGTTCTGGTGCCATTCTATCATGGCCATCATTGACTTTTTTCTGCAATGTGTGCTCCACTGGCTTTTCAGACCAGATGGGCTGGCTTTTGGTCCTCAAAGACATAAATGAGCCTTGGATGTCCATGATCGGTCACCATAATTGGTATATAATTGATAATCAATGTTAATGTGGTAATGTTTCTACCATGGCAAAATCTCCAGGAAAAACAAAACATAAAGCAAGCCAATTATGTTCAAAGCATTTTCCATTTTTCTTCTCCTGTCAAAGGGTCACCACAGCGGACCATCTGATCATAATCATCTAAAATATTTACAATTTCTAGAAACAATTTAATGTTAATAGACAGAATAATTAATACAAACATTCAGCAGCATGTTTAAATCTGTGCATCATGTACCTTTTTCTCTAGTTTCATATCCAGCTTCAGTTCAATGTAAATAGGCTGATCTTCAGGGGTAAAGTCCAGCTTCTGAAAGCTCTTTAGCATGTCCACTGCTACATCCGCATCATACATGGGTTTAGGGTAGTGCCTCACTACGTACACGTCATCGATCGGCTCCCAGGCCGTCAGACCGTACGGCTTATGACGACCCGTATCGTCGATCTTCTGTTTCTCCTTCTTCTTTTTCTTTTCTTCTGGCTTTACTTCCTTTGCTGCGCCCTTTTCAAATCTCCTTTCTTTCTTAGCCGGTCTGCAGAGACAGAAGAGGATTTGTTTCAGGCATCTCATAATATCCCCCAAATGAATTAAAAGAGCCAACTCCAAATAGATGCTACTATAGTATTATAGCTTCAATTCACACGGACTTAGACGAGAAGAGATTAATAGTCATTCATAAAATATATATTAAGTATACACTTTCAAAAGTTTTCATAGATTAATATGATTTAATAACAAAACTCTTTATATGTTTAGGTTTTTTCAGATTAATCTATTAACAAGTGACAAACGATGGGTATTCTAATATGTTCAAGTCAAACCGGGACTTGTTAATGAAGGCACAGACTTTAAGTACAGAACGTTGATGAGACTCTTAGCCTCAGTAAAACGTCTGAACGGTTTAAAGAAGTCTGTATGGCCATGAATAGCGATGCCGGCTCGGAGCCCACTGCAGTCGTTCCTGTGAACATTCAGCGAGCAAAACGCCTGATCCTTGAAAACGGATGGATAACTTGTCGCCAACTTGCGGAATAAACACATCTGTCTGTGGGAACTGTACACAATCATTCACAAACACTACTTGCACATTACATGAACCAGGCTGGGAGTTATTGCCACATCCCGCATACAGTCCTGACTAGGGCTGGGCGATATGGCTGAAAACTGTATCACGATATCAGTGTTTCATATCGGTCGATATCGATAATTATTGA
>JAQMYG010000014.1:15308566-15323839 GCA_030014215.1 Clariallabes teugelsi | reverse complement strand
AATCAACCTTAGCCCTTCATCGTCTCCACTTCCTCTGGTACTCAGAGGACATGTTTATCAAATCTAAAATTACAAAACATTTTTAAAGTAGTTACTGAGAACATTCTTGTTAAAATTAATTTACAGATGCCAGCCCATGTTATTCTTGAGCTCCTTCTACATTTTGCTCAACATTTCACAGTCTCTTTCAGGTAATTTACTTTTTGAAAAATCTCAAAAGGCTACATTGAACAGTAAAACTTACTGGTTCATTAAAACATACTGGTTATGTTATTGTCGACTGCATTTCATAGCTACTACAATAATTACCATTTGCTTGTTTTTTTTTTTTTTGACAAATTCAGTTATTTTTTAACTTTATTTAAAAGATCTTTCACTAAACTTCTCGCTTTAAAGTCAATTTAAGCAGTTACAACAGCACCTCTACAATCACTGTCCAGGAAATATGCCATCTCGTACTTTAAGCCCCCTGCTCTGCATGTTTCCAAACTCTTCTTGCCCTACCAAACTCACTGCTAATTTTCCCTCCCCCACTCCAATCTCATCAGAAATGATATCTTCCTGCTTCTGATTGACTGAACACACCTGATCCACATAACCAGCACAGGGTAGGGCAGTGTTAATTGGAAAAAAATTAGGCCAGGTGTCCTTGATGACCATGGTTGGGAACCCCGTATCTATTACACCATGTTCCTGCAGTAGCATGAAACTACTCTGCTCATTTGTAATTATTTTTTAAGGCATTGAAACAAAATCCAGCAAACTTAACATTTTGGGTACTTGGTCATTTTGCTCTCAGTTTTCCACCAAGAAGTTTGCCCAACTGAATAAAACAGCTCAACTTAAGTGTGGAGAGCATGGATTTATACTTGCAAACTCATGCTAACAGTTTTTTTTTTTTTTTTAGGAGCAGCCTAATGTTAACACTACAAACTTTTAGCCTACTAGTTCATTTAAGCCAAACTCAAACTACATTTCAATTCCTTCGTGTCAAACAAGCAAAACTTAAACATTTATAAAACAATACAAAATGGACTCACCCAAGTTTTTCTCTCTCTCTCTCTCTATATATATATATATTTTATAATTTTCTCCGTCCTCGAGGCCTCCTCTCTTCTTGTCAGTAAATAAGACACGTGCAAATGACTCTCTCAAAATAATCTGGAATATCGCGAGATTTGCCAAACTATGGCGGCACTGTTTCCAAATTCACATTAGGTGCCTTTCCACACACAAATTCTCTCAGTTTGACCATACTTTTTCCTATAAAAGGCTTTGATCCCTGTGTTTAACCAAATTTATTATTTTTTATAAAAGTTGGTGAGAAAATACACAAATATTAAAGTATGTTCATAGAATAGTCATATAATAGTTTTTTTTTCATGATTTCTGTTTAAGTTTATCATAAATCATAGAAATGCATGTAGCTTGGATAGACAACCATATTTAATAGAACATAAAACAGTTTACCGTCTTACCTGTATTTCAGCCACTGCTCTAGAGCAAGGATATAAATAATAAATTTAAAATAATCCATTTTACTAAACATTCTGCAGAACCAGCCATAGTCCTTCTTCTAAGGACTTTTCATGCATGCAAAACTCAGAAGCTTTTTTTTTGTCTGAAAAACTGACTATTACATAATATGCTACTTTTTTTTTTTTTTACAGATATTTTCCGGTAAGATTTAAATTTTTGCAGGAATACTAAATACTACTGTGAAATCAGACCCCGCCCCCCCAAAAGGACAATAATAAACTAAAACAATTACAGCAATTTTCACAATCTAATATTGTAGAACTGGGTAAATAATAGAATATTATTGTATATATATATATACAATATATATTATATTATATATATTGTATATATCTTATACTTCAGAAAGTGCTAAACTTATGCAAATAATTATTGCTTCAGTAGTTATGTAGAACATCATCTAAGAAAAATCATCTAAAGCCCTTTCATGCCATCTAGTGGAGCCTGTCACTAACTAATAGTCACCTTGCTATCAGTCTTGGTCTAAACAATTGAAACACTGCCTGTTTAAAAAACTTTTGTGCTAAACTACATTTGCAATGTCGTCCTAAATGATGATCATATTCTGTTTTTGAAATTGCTTATCACATTCTTTATGAGGAGAAAATTTTGGATTCAGTGTATTCAGTAAAGAAATAAGATTACTCGCTATTAACAAAAGTATTAAAGTGGATTAATTTGGAAGCTCAACAGGTTATTTCAAGCCCATGTAAATTGATGAAGTTCCCCCTATTAGTGCCCCTTGTGTCAAGTGATTACACAGAGTTAAACATTCTCTAAATCATTCTGCTTTTCTTTCGTCAGTTGTGATTGAGAAGATGCATGTAAAACACATTCATGAATGTAACAAATGTACATGATGTGGATAATTTACTCTATGTTCTATTGTATGGAAAAAATTTTAAGTAGTTACATAAAGCAAACACATTGTTCAAACATGTTTAAAACAAACAAAAAAGGTGTATTTGGAAATAAACATAGAATGAAATCAGTAGGTCAATGTCATGATTCTCATGTATTTGTTTCTTTTGACTTATGTGAGTTGTAGAACATTTATGTTGATGTTTGTTTCCTGGCGGCCGGGTGGCTTAGTCTGGGTTCAATTCCTACCTTGGGTCATGTGCATGAAGTTTCCATGTATGTGCAGATTAGACTTACTGGTGTTTCCAAATGTGTGTGTTCCCTGTGATGGATTGGCACCGTGTCTATAGTGTAGGCTGCCTCGTACCATAAGTCTGAGATAAGCTGTAGACTCTGAATACAGGTTAAACCAGTACAGACGTTTGGAATCTTTGAACAGAATACATAAATTTGCCCATCAGTGTTAAGGATTCAATATACAAGTCAAATTATTAAAAAAGAAATGAATAGAAGAGGAAAATAGACACAATAACAACACCAGGGTTTTTGGGCTAGACTGAGGTTAATTAATGTAAACCTGATTCTTTTTATTTTTAGATGAAAAAAAAAAAAACAATATAATAATGGAGTTCACCACAGTGAGACCTCCATGTGATTTAATCCATTTGAACCATCGAACTAAAGAGTCACTTCAAAGGCTTTATTTGGAACTTCCGTTCCATATAATAGGTACTGCAAATCAGAAATGCATTCAGAAGCTGTGTCTCTTTTTCCAATATTTAAAGGATAGGTTCTGGATTTGAAGTTAGGAGCTGGTTTTATTTGTGTCCCAAACTACCATAATTAAAAACGAATAAGTTTGTAAGTACAAACATGCTTCCAAGGTAACTCTGATCAGAATTTTAAAGATAATGATCGGAAACATACATACATGCAACTATTAGAACATATCATCCACCACAGCTTGACAAGAAGTTGCTATCCTAAGAAACAAAAGAGAAAATATTTAATTAAATAGATGGAAAATGTGAAAGATAAAACTCAAATTAGCATAGTGGGAAAGCCTTAATCTAACCCTAGATGCAGAACAAAGTCTGAGTATTTTGTCTCTTATTTTTTCCGGTGTAGTCAATTTCTAGGCCAAAACATTTATGGTCAGTGTGCTGATTAGAAAAAGATAGAAAAAGACCGTTCCTCGAAATAAATCAAACATTCTTGAACACCTTGAACATTCCTGATACTTTGTGTATCCTTTGTGTATTTATTTTGGAAAGTTTGATAAGACCTGGAGACCCTGCTACAATCTGGGCTAGAAAGAAATCCGCCCCAAATTTCTTGGTGTATTTTTCTTATAATTGTTGGTACTGTTCTTGCACTAGATTCTACCCAAGTCCAATTTAAGATATAGTAGATCTAAGATATTTCTGCATTTATAACTGCCAATGCTGCTTCCACTTAATATTTCCACTTAATATTTTGAACAGCCATCATGGTAAATAAACCCATCGGAGGTCATGAATGTGGCATCTTTCTGGACTTCACCCTTATCCCTTCCATGAGTAAATTATTATAACATGCACATAGAGATTTTCTCTTGCTTTTAACATAAAATGGCACAATATAGGCTAAGGAATTTGATTACTGTATGTTTACAAATCCTAAAATATCATCATCATCAACAACAACAACAACAACAACAACAACAACAATAATATTTTTTTGTTTAATTAATAAATTGAATAAATACTATAGAGCGCCACATTTAAATCTACAATAATGAGTTCATTTGATTTAGGGATGATGCATAGCACTGTTCATCCTGCCCATGTAAGAGTGCATGAACGGGTTAATTGCGTGGCATGCGTGATGACGTCATGTGCACGTGATTGCGCTACTCAAAGTTTTGTCGTGTTTATGAAGGTAGGAAAACGTCAACAGGACCAGGCATCCTTCACTGAGTATTTTTTGTGCCGTGATAGAGTGTAGGATATGAAATAAAAAAGGGAGAAACGATAAAAGCTTTATGTTACCTTTAGCTGAGAAATA
Organism: Clariallabes teugelsi; assembly: GCA_030014215.1. Lineage (NCBI taxonomy): Eukaryota > Metazoa > Chordata > Actinopteri > Siluriformes > Clariidae > Clariallabes > Clariallabes teugelsi. Next base: position 15,319,393 of record JAQMYG010000014.1, on the reverse strand, counting down.
GAGGGATCGAGGTATTTATTTTTAAAGCGGAACATGGCGTCGGAGCAGGACGTACACACTGATTACCAAAACACAGGAGTTGAGGAAAGTTTGATGTCCTCTGCGGAGATGGGTCGACCTGCGTTTCAGGGCAATAACGGTCATTTCCCCAGCAGCCCGGAGGAAGACTCGATCACTCCCACATCTGTCATTTACTTTAAAGAAGCGCTGAGTTCTGCTAGCGTCCAGTTCAACAAGAAAAGCCTGGATCCTCCTGTTAATTCTCCTGTCAATCCTCCTGCCACGGTGAAGTATGAGTTTCACATCGAAACAACCAAGAAAACCAAAAGTGAGTGTTTAACACACTGGCTGTTTGTGTATATGTGTGTGTGCGCGCGCAAGCACCGTTTGCTAAGTCACTTTAGCTAGCTGTTTGCTTACTTCCCTAAGCTTCTAATGTCAACTGTGTGTCACAGCTGTTTACCTCTTACTTGTTAATATTTACTTTAAAACATTAAAGCTAATTTGTTTATGTAAAAATCCAATTTAAAAAATTGTTCAATAAGAAAAAAAAACCCGAATAATATTGTGGTGAGGCAGCAGGTTGGAATATAATGAGAATATGAACCTAAAAACAGTATTTTCAGATTTTATTATTTCTAACTTGTTGTTCAGTCGTAAACAAGAATCTTTTTTTCACACCAGTATTTACGATGTATGATAAGCTTTCTTCATATCACTCACCTGATAAATGGGTCATTCTAGAGGAAAGGTTGAATTTGGGTTACAAAAACCTCCTGAAATTATTATTATTATTATTATTATTTTTTTTTTTTACACACTCTTCCTGGTAACACCAATGACAATTTAGAGAAAAGTCAACAAACATTGTCTAGGTACACCAGACCGCATGTTCATATCTTCGATAGTTCGTAACTTAAATGTTCATATTTAGGGGACTTACTATTTATAATATCGCTTCCATGTGTAAGACTACATGATTTTCAATTATGTCAAAATCAATTATTATATGTAGTCAGTTTTTATGTCCAATTTTTACAGTTATGCTTATTAAATGAGTGACACCAATGATGGACTTAAAAGCTTGGAATAAAATTGCAAAATTAATGGGGGCATTTATAAAGACATGAAGCGAGACATTTGACATTCCTTTTGCATTTGTCCAAGGCTCTTCATCTAGTGATCGCGATGCAGGAATAATTTCAAATTGTAAAATGTATTTCAAAATAAAACTAATTTTGTGTAACAGTAACACCAGTTAAACAGTTTTGTGTGACTGATATTTAGTGAATATTATCAATTAATCAGTTATTGTTTCATGATTTTAGTTTTTAACTTATTTTATTTGACATTCGTTATTGTGAATCAGATTTATTTCATGAAAAAAAAAAACATCTTTAGATGAAAAGTATATGGTCCCACTTCCATGTATGATCATAGTGACAAGACATTTCCTTGAACTTAAAAAAAAGGAGTTAAAATTATATATTAATATAAGAAAATGTATTTTATGATTTAAAGTACATACTATATAATTTCTGAAAATATTCATTTAGTGGGTCTGTTATGGTTATTTCAATGATTTCTGTGTCTATTTTCACCATTTTTGTAGAATGACCCGGAATACCTTCAGTTACACATTTAATGTTTTCTAATGTTTGTCATTCTACTCACAAAACTGCACACATTTATTGTTTTATCTTGATTTAAGTTTTAATATTTTGTTTAAAGGGTTGAAGACACATCCATGACATTTTGGATTAGATTTATAGAAATGTGTGTTGAAATGATAACTGAATTAGTTATGTAACACACAACACAAGTCTGTAACACACAACACATTCGCATTTCATACTAACTTAAATAATTCTTTTGATTGTGTAAAACTGCTTTGCGACAATATCAATTGTTAAAAGCGCTATACAAATAAAATTGAATTGAATTGAGTTGAATTGAATAACATACAGTATGTTTCCATTGAAATACATTAAAACCACCTGCTTAATATTGTGTAGGCCTCCCTTGTGGGTCCAAAACAGCTTCGATTCATTGACATTTTGACTCCATTAGACCTCTGAAGGTGTCCTGTGGTATCTGGCACCCAGTCATCAGCAGCAGATCCTTTAAGTAATGTTGGTTGCAAGGTGCGGCCTCCATGTATCAGACTTGTTTGTCCAGCACATCCAACAGATGCTTGAGCAGATTGACATCTGAGGAATTTAAAGGCCAGGCTACACCTTGAACTCTTTATCATTTTTCTGAAACCATTCCTGTACTATGTTTGCAGCATGGCAGGGCACTTTTGATCGGTACTAACCACTGGATACTGGAAACGCCCCACAAGGCTACTGAGCAACTCCAAAACAGCAGGTCATTACAATTTGTCCCTTATCAAAATTCTTCAGATCCATTCACTCGCCTATTTTTACTGCTTCCAACATATCAACTTCGAAAACTGACTGGTTATTTGCTGTTTAATATATCCCATTATTTTAGATTTGTTATGTAACAAGGTAATTTAAAATATTCACATCATCTGTCAGTGGTTTTAATGTTGAGGCTGATCAGTGTATTTTTTATATGTTAAGTGCTTTTGGTGCAAATGTGTTTTTATTATTCCTGTGTCAAGTTAGTGTTTATGTGCTACTCTGAGGTCACAGGATGACCATGCTAATGAAAAAAAAAATCAATAATAGGAGTGATGGAAGAGAGCAAGTTGAAAGATGAAAATTTGGAATCTGATATGTTAGTTTTGAGTGAGGGAGCTTGACAGACAGACGGAGCTTTGTTGCATTGTGCTCTTTAGGTAGAGATGGAGTTTAATTATCTGTCAGTACGGCATTGTGGCTCATTTTGGAGGCCATGAAATTTGAAATGCACCAACATGTCAATGCTCATATTTGACTAGTTCAATATATATCTTACCTTTGGACTGTTTTGGTAAGATCGTTATTTTGTCAAACATCAACTCCACAAAATAATTTTGGTTGGAAATTACCATTCAGTATGGTGGACAAGAACATCGCTGGAGCTTCAGTGGAAGTTAGAAAAAGAAGAAAAATTTCCACAAAAAGTATTATTAGCAACGTTGGTCTGTGAAATCCCATGCAATTAGTGAAAGTTGTTTAAAAAAAAAAAAAAAGGTTTCAGTTTAATCATAGAGGACACCTTATACACAAATACGAATAGTGGATGTGAAAGTTGTTCAGGAAGGGTTTTTCCTTTAAGAGTCTGAGGAAGAAACTGAAAATTAAACAAAGAGAACCAGCCCTTCTCGGATCAGTTGCTTATGCTACTATATGAAATTCAAAGGAACCGTGCAGAGTGTAATCGAATATGTTTTGAGGTCAGAAAGGGGGTGATGACATGTTGTTAGAAGTTTATGATAGAAGTGTAGGGAGAGAATACTGCTGGCATACAGGTGGAGTAAAAAATGCTCCACTTCTCAGGTGGAGCATGTTAGTGATTTATTGCTGTTGAAGCACATCTATCTTACGGTTCAGCATGTTGTGCATTATGAGATGCTTTTCTGCTTGTTCTAAAGTAATGCTTATTTGACTTAATGTAGCGTTCCTGTCAGCTTGACCCAGTCTAATCACTTGTCCTTAATGCCTCTTTATCAGCAAGACATGTCTACTCACAAAAAAAGATTCTCACTGAATGTTTTACTTCTTCCCACTCCTTGTAAACTTTATAGACAAGTTTGTGTGACAATCACAAGATCTCAATTTGTATCCCTTTGTTTTTATGGTTACATGGGTAGATAAGTTAGTGTACACCTTACCACATAAACGCTCCAGAAAAGAGATGTGTGCAGAGATTCCAGCCGTCAAGTTTATTATGTATCTAATTGCAAATCGAAACAGAGGTCCAGAGAGCAGGTAGGATTTAAACTCCTATAGATATAGATGGATAGATTTAAAACTACTGTATGTACATCTCAACAAAAGATACAACACATAGTGCAACAAAAGACACAACCGGTCATTAAATCTGTTTGGAGCGCACAGTAGGCTGCTTGACAAGTGGTGCTTATGATAATAACAGTGCAAGCTGAGACTCCAGCAGTGCAGTTAGTAGCTTGCTTAGTCAACAAACCTGAGTGAAAACCAAACCATAACCATCTCTTTAACTTGAGTTTTGTGTCACTGAATGCTGAGATCTGCACAAAGAGTCTAATTTATCAAATCCAGAGTAAAGACTTAATATTCCATTCTCTCTTCTACTAAAGTTTTCCAAATAGTTCTAATGATTAGGAGTGTGTGCTGAATCCTGTTCCTCTGGAGCAAGGACATTCAGAAATATAGGTCACTATTAGCCAAGTAGTTTTGCAAGTGCTGTGGAATTGTTATCCGTAGCCAGCCTTGTTTTGGCAAAAAGACTCGGTGTTAAACTCTGGTTAATAAAGGTCCCATATTTTACTATTCTTGAACAGTTTAACACTGGTTTCCCAGAGCTCAGTCAAAGTGTGTACCGAAATCGCTTTCAGATAATGCATTTTGTCATACCTCTGACTCCCTCTTTTTATTTTTTTTTTATTTTATTTTTTTTAAACTTCTCTTTTGAGCATGATCTTTCAGTGTCTATTTAAAGGAGCTACTGCTTAGCCACACCTTTCCAGTGAACTGAGCGACAACCTAAAGGGATGGTATCTTCTCATATGAGGGCACTATAGCGGAAAAATCTGACTGACTTGTTTAAGTACCAGCCAATACAAGAATGGAAAAATGACAAATAGCACGGACTGATTTTTTATTTATTTATTTAAAAAAAAAATTGTCACACAGGTGACAAATTCAAATGTGTAAAAATGACTAAGAATTTACTTTTGCATAATAGGTCATCTTTAAATCAGAACCAGTTTGTCCCATTCCACATTCAACATCAGGAGTCTATGACCCCTATTTCTGTTTCCCTTTTGATGAGACCCAAAAAGTGAACCCAATTTTTATTTTTATTTATTTATTTATTTTAATTAGCAAATGTGCTCTGGAGCTGTAAGTACACAAGTACAGTACTCTAATCCACTTGTGAGGGTCTTCGTGAATATCTGCTGAGTTGAGAACAACACACAATTCTGTGTTGTATTGGGTCTGGGTATAATTACTCCTTTCTAATCAAGCACACCTGCCAACCTTGGCAAACAATTGCTGACTTTTTGCCAAAAGAAGGACAACCATTGTATTTACATACTCGAGCATTGCTTTAATTATTATTAATATACTTAACAAATTAATGACAGCAGCATGTCAGATGTTCTTGCATTAGTAGTCATTCTCCAGGCAAATTAAAATGTGGTAAGGAGCACCACGCTGAAACTTACACTTACTAGATGGGCAGTTAATGATTTCTGATTTATTTGTCCACCCCAGTTTTAAATGTTTATTGTTTAATGTTGTTCTTAAAGCTTAACTATTTCTTAACGTTAACTTAAAGTTAACAGTATTATTCAAACTACCAAACATTACTGTACATACCTAAGCCCGTACATTCCTTTGTATTTAGAAATTATTGTTTGCATTTATTCTTAATCCCAGATAATCCCATCTCATGGCTGTTTAGTAAGTAGGGGTTGGGTGGGGCTATTATTGGCAGAGCTGTGTAATGGAGGGTGGTTATGAAAGAAATAATAACCACGGCTGCATGACAGTTCAGGCTGTTTACTTTTTATATTGTAGATAGTTTTATTGAATTAATGTGTGTATAATCCTCATTACTTATACAGTACCAGTCAAAAGTTTGGAGACAATTTTGAATTTGTTTTCTACATTCTAGAACAAATACAAAGCATATAGAATTATGTAACAAACAACAGTCAGGTCAACGGTTCTGGAATAGTTCTTGCAAGAACAGTATTGTCAAGTGGATTTGCAAAACTCATCAATCACCATGATGAAACTGGCACTCATGAAGAACAGCCCAGGAAAGCAAGACCAAAACGTAGCTCTGCTGCAGAGGAGAAGTTCATTTAGATATACTAGCCTCAGAAATCACCAATTAACAAACAGCACCTCAGATTAGATTACATCTCCAGGGTTGGGGGTCTCAATTTCGCTTCCAGTCTAGATGCATGGATTTGGAAGCCCTCTCTCTCTGCTTAATGGGTTTCTTTCAAGTCTTCCAGCACAAAGACAAGCGATGTAGGCTGATTGGGTTTCCAAAGTGCCTGTAACGTATAATAGCTTGTGCTCTGTGATGAGTGGCCACCCCGTTTCAGGGTCCCCTTGGATAGGCTCCAGGTCCCCTGTAACCCTGCACAGAATCAGCAGTATAAATGATGGATGGATAGAAAGGCAAGTACTAGCAGTGAAATACACACAAACCACACACAATCTTCTCGTTTGAATTTGGTTGATGAAGTCTTGAACTTTCATCTTGGCCACTTCAGGAGATACAGTGGAACCTTGGATCACGAGCATAATTCGCTCGCAAACCGCGTTACTCGCAATCCGAGGTGTCACTGTATATGCAAAATATGACGTGATAAAGTGATTATAATCATTCAAATTATAATAATTCAAAGGAGTTTTTTTTTTTGGCCAGACTCTAACACTAACACACACACACACACACACACACACACACACACAGAGGCTTCTTTGCTAGCAGTGAAATAATCAATCTGCAAGCACTTTTCATGAATTTTTGATGCTGTCCGGTTTCTCATCTGATAAAAATGTTCCTAAAACACTGAAGTGCAAAGATAATGTTGATTTAAATAAGGATGTAACAGCTGAGTGATGTATATTTTTTGCTGAAGAATCAGATTATTATATAACGCTCAATTTCTTTTGTTTCTTACTCTAGCACACACAAACTTACTATTGTGATGCTGTGTATAATATATTTACGTTTATTAATCAGGGCTAATGCAGTTTTCTTTTATCCCCCCACACATGTCTCAGCATGCTAGCTCTGTCCTTGAGAGGCACTGATTTGTCACCTTTTTATTGATTTACTATCATCTTGCGTTATTTCCTGACTAGCGTTTGAGTATTGCGGTGATGCATTAATCACTTATAAAAATAAATAAATAAATAAATAAAAATAGGCTAGAGCTTGTCTTTATGATCAACAGGTGCAGTTTAAATCAGTAATCAGTGCAATATATGAGGCATGAAGCAGCAAAGGCATTCTGTTCATGAGGCTCGATTAGTAAAGCCTGCGCTTTTCTCTGAGGCAGCCTTATTGAGCCAAGAGAAACGGATCACGGATGAGCACACTCCTGCATCATCCCGATCCCCTGGGGACGCATCTCTCCCCACTTGCACCATCTGCTCACGTGACTCCAACAATGCCGCTCAGCATCACAGCAGCCATCTTGGTCAACACCCACTCGGTTGCAGCGCAAACAGCCAATCCAGTTAGCTCGAGCGGGGGCTGTGCGGAGCGAGACGAGAGAGAGAGAGAGAGAGGTTGTGATTGTTGCTCTACCACTGAGCTTTTTGCAGCATCTCAAGCCTCTTGTTCAGACCAGAAAACAGCCTCTATTCTATGCAGCGGATTCTCTCCTCAATTAATCACGAGGGGACTTTTTCCTTTTGCTTATTTTTTTTTTCCCCTGAAGGAAAAAAATACTTAATTTGCTTCTGTTTTTCTTTCATTTGTCTTCTATTGTTTCCCGTTTCCTCCTGTCTTTGAAGGACCGTTGGTAGGAGGTCGTTTTCATTCCTATTTAGTCTGCACTCTGCTCCTTGTCTGGGCCCTTTCGTGAGGGAGGCCATCGTTGTTGTTGTTATTGTCATAGTCACTGGGCCTCACAGCTGAGTCACCATGTCGGATCTGACGCCGCAGAGCGAGGCGCCCACCCCCACCACAGACAAGATCACGCAGGCTGCCCGCGAGACCATCTACCTGTGCAACTTCCGCGTGTCTGTGGACGGCGAGTGGCTGTGTCTGCGTGAACTCAATGACATCTCGCTCACTCCCGAGCCTGAGCCAGCGCATGAAGGTAGGCGCGCTAGCCTCCATGCTGCTCAGTGAGATTTCTGGGAAATGTAGTTTAAGATTCTAAGGCGTTTCTTTATTCTTGATTATTATTATTATTACTATTCATCCTTGTTATTTTCAACAAACCATCCACGTTGATATCTTCTTGAATGCAATCCCGAGGAAACTGGTGTAAAAATGAAACATAGACGCACTGTTATAAGCATTGAAGGGGAAACCCTGGGGCTCTGCCATGTTGGCTTTTGTCTTGCTAATGCGTCCGATAATCGTTATTGAGTTATATGCAGGACCATTTCCTCTTTGCAGGAAGCCTACAGTATGCATAAAAACAATTTTTCGCTTGTACACTGGATTCAGTGATTTTAGTTAGTAATAATTTCTGGGATGTTGCATGAAATCCTTACAAGAATTGTGTGTTTGGCCAAACTGACAAAAGTGAAAGACAACCGAAACACACTTGCGTTTCAAATATGTAGAGAAAATCAATTAAACCATGATTAAAAGGAGTGTTGATACTGATCATGCTTTTAGATCCATCCTCTGTCATCAAAGCATAGATACTGAAGTTACACTGAAATATTATTCAGGATGCCAAAACTTATTCTAATGCTGTGCACATGCTACTCTGATTGCTATTTTCAATTCATTATGCGCTACTTGTTAACATATAACCTCATGATCTGCTTTTAAAAACTCTACTAAACAATATTTATGGGTGTTTCAGTGGACATAATGCTGTCCTTTTTTTTTTTTTTTTTCATGCTCTTATAGTCTTAGTGCTGTTTGGAGCCGGCTTGTCCGGTTACAAAAGCAAACACATGAACAGACTGTATTTGCAGAGCAACCAGATTACAGTCTAGTTTAAGATAATATATATTTCCTTTGTGCCAGTTTTAGTAATCTGCTGGGATCAGATAAAGCTCGTATCATGAGCGTGGTTATAAACACGCTTGGTGTGTTTGTGCGTGGAGTCGTGATCAAGGCGGAGACACTCCAGGCTCTCTGGGCTAAATTACAGCATCTGTCATTCTAGTTAGTGCAATCCTCTTCACGTTCCAAAGATGCAGAGTTTAAAAGCCGTCTACTCTTTTAAAAATGCATTTAGTTAAAGGTAAAATTAATTTCTTATGTTTTAACCAAACGTAGCACAATGGTAGCACTGTCTGTCTTTTTCTTTTACATTTTTTACTTTTACAAGTATTGATTTAAACCAATCCGCCTCACTGTCCCCTCACCTAACATGCACTTAACATGCATTTAATTTATATATGATATAATATTTGACATCCGTCTCCACAGGGGAACACAATGCCATGACAGGAGTCAGCTCACATTTGTGTGTTGCGCCTCACGCATTAAGACCGTGAAGCAACAATTTATACGTATGGACAGCATTTGCCGTTGTGTGTCGTCTGCATTTTAATGCATCTGACTGAAACGACAGCCTTTTATGATTGGATGTTGCATGTAATCTGTAGAGGAGCTGGGCAAAGAGAACTGCATGCTGTTTGCTTTTAAAGTGCAGTTTCCAACAGTTGTTAATGGATATCATAGTCTCCCAGAGACAAATATTGGATTTTATTTAAACGATGAATGCTCTATGTGCGGACACATACAGTTCTACAGTGACGGTGCCATTTTTAAGATGTATTCAGCTTATCGAATTTGCACATATATTTAAAAATTTTATTTGCCTTTTTTAATCCAGTAAGATTTTTGCAAAAACATAAAATAAGAAAAGAAAAATATTTATTTTGTACCTTTTAAAGTCCCAAAGAATATGTTGCGTGTATTATGAGAAGTAAATTTGTTTATTAAAATGTGCGTGACCAAAACTTGCACAAAACCAGAACTGCTGAGGATTAATTTCTACAAGGTTTTTTTTACTTTTTATTTTTAAAATCTGTGTCAGCCATTCAATTAAATTAAATTAAATTAAAAAAACGTTATGCCCATTAGGGCAATTTAAGAAAAAAAATATATTCTTCCTTCATCAAATATTATCAGGTCCATCCATCCATCTAGGAACCTTTGTAGAGGCCAATGGTGACCATTGTATTTCTTCCCATTTATACGACCATGGTAGGACCGCCGGTCAACTTTCACATGCACATTCACACACTACAGCCAATTTGGGAACGCCAATTAGCCGACTCCGCATGTCCTTGGACTGTGGGAGGAAACCGGAGTACCCGGAGGAAACCCACCAAGCACAGAAGAACATGCACACAGACCCGATGTGAGAATCGAACCCAGGACATTATTAGGCCACTAGAGATCAAATATTAAAATTAGCCCTACTGACCTAGCGTTTTTTATAAATGCTCAGAAATGTTTTGGAAAAAAATTGCACCTTTTTAAAAAAAGCTAAAATTGTTTTTAATGAGTTAATTTTGGGGGAAAATTTGACAAGTTTTACAAATGGTTTTTCATTCATCACAAGTCACGATTTCACTTGAACGTCCCTCATATTTATCATGTATGGCATTTAATGAAAACAGTGTACAGCGGGGCAGAAAAGTATTTATTCAGCCACCAATTGTGCAAGTTCTCCCACTTAAAAAGATGAAAGAAGCCTGTAATTTTCATCATAGGTATACCTCAACTATGAGAGACAAAATAAGAAAAACAACAGGATTTTTAATGAATTAACTGGTAAATTCCTCAGTAAAATAAGTATTTGGTCACCTACAAACAAGCAAGATTTCTGGCTTTCACAGACCTGTAACAACTTCTTTATAAGAGGCTCCTCTGTCCTCCACTCGTTACCTGTATTAATAACATCTGTTTGAACTCGGTGTCAGTATATAAGACACCTGTCCACAACCTCAAACAGTCACACTCCAAACTCCACTATGGCCAAGACCAAAGAGCTGT
>JAQMYG010000014.1:15268149-15293157 GCA_030014215.1 Clariallabes teugelsi | reverse complement strand
ATTATTCTGAATAATGAACACGAAGACGTTGAAAAAACACACAACACTGTGTTACTCCATAAATGAGTAATTTTAATTACAGTTTTCCGCATATTTTTCAAATAAATATTGCTGAAATGATTTGTACAGACAATAGCTGTTCACCTAGTGAGAAATAGAAAAAAAAAAAACAGTTACTAAGCAAAGTAGTGATTGATTAATAAATTAACTAAACATTATACACATACCTTTATAGATCTTTTCCTCTTTTTATGTGGAATTCAGGTACAACTCAATATATCTGTCCCCTGCATGGACAAGAAAAAAAAAAAAATCAACACACTTGCAGCAGCAAAATATTACAAGCTTTACCACAGCACTAGTTGACAAAAGTTTTAGAATTTTTGTACAAACGAGATGTATTAAACTTCCAGAAGATGCTAAACACTCAACAGGATAACCTATGCTACCTGCTTATCTTTGTGTTTACAGTAAACACAAGTAAAGATAAGCAGGCGTTTCACTCTCTTCCTGACCTAGTATCTGATGGCATTTCAACCTTAAAAAAAAAAAAAATGTGCAAAACACTCGGACAGAGAGAAACTGCTCGTCTTTGAGAACATTTCAACCTTTAAGGCCCTTACTTATGTACTGCTTGTCTCTGCTCATTGCTTCCATCGCGTCCTGTCGTGTTGCGAAGTGAGCGGCTGCCTCGCCGTTAAGTCTCCCGTCGGGCCCGTACTCAATCAGAACCTTTGCCACCCTGATAGGGTGAAAAAACTGAAGACAAAACATAACATACATTATACACCGTATGATGTTTATCATCAGTACACTATTTATTTTTTGGAATAGATGCACATTATACTGTACACATTATACTGTTCACTGAGTTGCCTGTTTAGTCGTATGTCGTGAGTTTGGATGAGTTATGCAGGAAAGGTGTACCACAAATGTTAAACTGTCTTCCTGTGACTTCTCTTTCCACAAACAAACTCAATTTGTAAAAGATGAGCTATGTAAAATTATTTGACACAAATAAGCAAGTATAATAACTGAAACGTGACAAGATCCTTATATAACCTGATAATTTTATTTCACTTTTGCCAAGAGCTTTTGATTCTAAACAGATGAGACTCCCTGAATGGAGATGATCAATTTAGACTAGTGGTGCTCAACTCTGGTCCTACAGCACCCCATGTCCTACATATTTTAGTGTTTTCTCCCTGCTCTATCACACACTTCAATTCAGAAAAGGCTGTCAATTGGCTTAGTTTGTGCTTGGAGCTGAGAAAACATTAAAACGTGCAGGACCTGGACCAGGGGTGAAAAATCACTGGACTTGGACCATGAGTAATAAATCGATGGAAAGAATCTGAAAACTCAATCCTCTGTTTTTTTTTTTTTTAAGCTCCTTTCATCTAAATAATTTACATAAAGAACATTAAAGCCTTTATACATTACTACACGATAAAATTATTTTCTTTGCAAATCACAGCTTAGGAAGTTGGGATCGGAGCACAGGGTCAGTCATGATACTTCACGCCTGGAGGAGGACCTTAACGACCCAACGTGGTGGAGCTGCGGCTTGAACTGCCAACCTTCTGATCAGTAACCCACAGCCTTAACACGCTGAGCTACTACTGCCACAGTATTAAAAGCGATGAGTTATCCGGGCTTCAGTTATTACCATAATTGGAATTTATTATTAACGTAATAGGATTTACTACAGAACATGTGCTACTTCGTGTTAGGAAAAAAAAAATAGTTGATCTGAGCTGCAGAAATCCTTGCTGGATTGATTCTCTTGTTCTATAAAGGCTGAAGCAGTGAAAACTCAGAGCTATGTTTGCAGAACATGAAGGGATTATTTTCATCATGTTTTATTAATTGCAGCAGTTATGTTGATTTTTTTTTTTTATCCACCTTTCTTGATGGTGGCTATAAGTATATTTCCTTAACCAGTGTCCAAGTCAGTTTAGGGCCACATTGCTCAAATTAGCTGGATATTTTTTTGTTTAATTGTTTTAAATAGCAAAATTGTTTGCTATACTAATATTAAACAATAATTTCTGGTCAGTTAGGCTATATGTACCAGTGACCTACACTACCAGTCAAAAGTTTGGACACACCTTCAAATTCCTTTTGATTGTTTCTTGATTTTGTATTTATTTCTACACTTTAAAGCAATTCTAAAGGCATCCAAAATATAGAATAATCCCCTTTGAACAGTGGATTTTGAGATGTATCTGCTACTTATGCTCTGTAAATCCTTCATAACGGCTCTAGTCTGAGGTGCTGTTTGTTAATTGGTGATTTTTGAGGCTGTTAACGCTAAATGATGATCTTCTCTGCAGCAGAGGTAAGTTTTAGTCTTGCTTTCCTGGGATGGTCTTCATGAGAGACAGCTTCATCATGGTGCTTAATAGGTTTTGTAAATACACTTGACGATACGGTTCTTGCAAGAACTATTCCAGAACAGCTGACCTTTGCGTCAGACAGTTTTTGTTGTTACTTAATTACCCTGTGCCATATTTGTTATTTCGTAGTTTTAAAAATCTCAAGGATTGTTCTAGAATGTAGGCAATAAAATCCCAATAAGTATACGTATAAGTTAAGTTTACCTCAAACCTGCAACTCGGTGTTCAGCAGAATTCAAAACAAAGTGCCAATTACAGTACTGTGGAAAAGTCTTAAGCCAGTCTTTCCTCTAGTTTCTTAATGTAGTCCTGAGTTCTCCAGGCTTCCTGAAGGACCTTTTTGAGTCTCATTTTTGGCAAGTTGGCTCAAAACTTTTGCATTGTACTGTGTGTATATATACACATATATTTTTAAAGTTCTCACATTTATTACATCTCCAGCTGTGGCTTGATATGGCAGCCCCCTCATGTGTATAAAGTGTGTGGGAAGAGAGACACTGCTGGCTGCAAAGAACAAGAAGCATTTCTGAATATTTCATAACCTCAGATTACATAAACTCTATAGATTATTCACATGTTGACTAAAATACAAGAAAGGTATTTTGAAACTCTGAAATATTAATAATGATACAGATCAACCACTTTTTAATCAACCATTGTTTATTGAGGCTAAAAATTGGCACAATGAATGTGCAGCTGTCAAATCTGCAGCGATCATGTCGCCATGGATAAGACTCACGAGGAAACATCTTATGGAAACCGTAACCTGAAGACTGACCAAACTATGGTCATACCCAGTATTAGTATCGTGTTCCTAATAAATTGACTGATGAGTGTATACAATCATACTGTAATATGAGTCGAGACTACCTGCAGTGGCATAAGTGTACCATTCAACTCCAGAATCTTAATTATACAACTATTCTTTAAAACTTACTCTTCTGTTGGTGGAATGTCGTGGCCGTAGCGTCCCCTCTCCCTCTGCCGTACTGCGTCTGAATATCGCTCTTCTTGCTCGGGTACACCTCAATGTACCTGTTCAGGAAGTCAACAATTATAGTGTCAAAAGCTACGGTGGTGCAAGGACAGTACGTTATTCTTATGTTATATGTAGGTTATATGTAACGATGACCTTGAGAGTGAGTGTTATTTAATTCACCTGGCAGAGGTGTTAGTGATGTGGCTGATCAGTGCAAGTCTGAACAAATTTGAATAAGGCACATATTTTAATTTAATGTAATGATCTGACCTGTTTCCAATAACCTCTCTGTCTTTCTTCAGCGCTTCATTGGCCATCTCTGGTGTAGCAAACTGCACATATGCATCACCAGAACTTCTACCCCAGCGGTCCATGACCAGTGTGACACCATCCTTCACAATGTTCAGTCCTGGAAAAGTCAGTTTTATTTATTTTATTTTACTTATTTATTTTTTTCTTCTGACTTTCTCCCGAATTTACTCTTTTCGCGTGCGTGAGCTCACAGCCATGACTGATGTGAGAACGGCAAGTGCCTCCCATCCCTCCCCACTGAGAGAGCTCGGCCAATCAGCTCTCTCTAAACCCCAGGACGCTACAGCATCACCAGGGAATCGAACTCTGTTCCGGATGATAGGGCGAGCGATTTTACGACCGCGCCACATGACGGCCAAAAGTCAGTTTTATAAATTGAAGCAGTTTACAATAGATAGGATTTATGTGACTGGCATGCTATGTGAGGTTCTAACCTGAAAAAAACTGGATGATTTCTTGCTCCGTGCAGTTAAAGGGCAGACCTCGGATGCGAACAACTCCATCTTGGCATTCACTTGTGCCCTTCAGTATGGCTTCTGCATCTCTATTGGTCACTTCATACACTGCAATAACCATCAATCCAAGTTACTCACAAAATGCAGATTTGATTTTAAATGTAAAAAATAATAAAGTTGTACAACCAGCCATTATTAGTACTCATGTTAAATTCATTTTAAATTTGCTGAACCTGCCTTCTACATAGCGCGGTCCAAGATACTGCCTGTGCATCTCTAAGGCTTTGTTGATGTCCTCTTCATCCTCCAGCTCGACGAAGGCTTGCCCTGTCGGCTTTCCGCTTTTGTGATACGTGAGATGGATTCCGCTCACTCCGTTGCGAATGCGACATTCTGCGCCAACAAATAAATCATCCCAGTTATGAAAGAAAACTTTTACATAAAAGTAAAATCATGTTTCAGCTACGGATAATAATTATGATCATGTTTGACATTGGAACATACCTGAGAAGAATTTCAGCAAGTCCTCTGCACTACAAGACCACGGCAGACCCTTAACCCGGACGATGTACACTTCTTTCTGTTCAGTCTCTGGAGGAGGAGAAGAAGGAGGGGGAGGGGGAGGTGGAGGAGGAGGAGGAGGAGGAGAGTACTCCGGGAGAGGGGGATAATCCTCTTCCTTGTACGGTGTCTAAGAGAAAAAACAAAATGTTAAGATAAGTTTTTTTTTTGTGTTGATATACAAAGTAAAAAAAATTGTAAATTAATTCTCAGATGTCTTAATGGTGTGTTTTTATTTATTCATCTGACTATTTTTGTCCTGGTCAGGATCACATTAGATTTGGATTCATAGTTCATCTGGGGAACTGGAATAGCTCAGTAGTTAAGGCATTGGACTACGGTTTGGAAGGTCCCAGGTTCAAATCCCCAGCTGCCAAGTTGTCCCTGTTGGGCCCTTGAGTCCAACAAACTGCTCACACGTATAATAAATTACAAATGTAAGTCGCTCTGGACAAGGGCATCTGCCAAATGTGAAATGTGTAAATACTTTGTTCTCACTCTTCCTCTTCTTCCTGACCCTTTAAAGCTGATTTTCCACCTCACTCATCATCATCATCATCATCTATATCGCTTTATCCTATGGATCATGGAGAGGCCTGGAGCCGATGACAAAAGACTTTGAGCACAAGGCTGCGTACACCCTGGATGAGGTACCAATCTGTTGTAGGGTACACACATACGTGCATTATCACACTCTACAGGCAATTTGTGAAGGCCAATTAGCCTATCTGCATGTCTTCTTACTGTGGGAGGAAACCCACCAAGCATGTCTTGTTCTTTGTCTCTAACTCTTCGTCTCTAACTCTTCGTCTGCTTTACCCGGCACTTCCACTCACACCATATTCTCGACCTTTTTCCTGAGTGCCGCTCTACACCTGTGATTGGATTCCTGTAGTCTGCATCATCACCACCTATTGATCTCACTCTTCCCCATGCTTTAAAGCATATTGTCCAGTCTTGCTCAAAAAGACATGAAATGCTTCCTTCTCTGATCAGTGACCCTAAACCGGCCCGGAAATGATCATGACGTAGCAATAAATATGCACATCCGTGACGTCATTTGTGGACTACTGTGGGTGCATTAGCTAATTCCTCCTAAAAAAAAAAAAGCCGTCAGTGAATTTTGGGGTGAAAATCAGAGGAAAGTCATGCTTCATCACAGACACACTATTAGCTTAAATGCTACAATGTTATCAACTACCAGGGAGAGAGTGCTAACAGTATAAATGAGCCAATGAAGCAGAATTTAGCATCTAACCCATATTGACACAGACTAACTAACATTTAAAGGTATTATTAACTTAATGAAACGTGTGTAAGCCCAGGCCTTACTTCTGAGCAGAAGTCTCTGTGTTGTGTAGCCCAGTTAAACACAGCCCTCACTGAGGCAGGACTCTGTCTCTCCACTGCGGCTCGGACGTTACAAGCAGCTCGCGCGCTTCGGTTTGTTTCAAGACACTTCCTCACGCAGCACGAGCTTCTTCCACTGAAGCGGCGCACGAGCGCGGACATGAGCGCCGTCCTTCCGTAACCAGCCATTAGCGCGCGCTCACTGAATTTATACAGAGGAATAACTGCAAAGTATTTTTTTTATTTTTATTTTTTAAACCCAACTAACACATGCTTCTCCGAAAGCAATCACGTTGACCTGAGCCGGCAGAGGACACGATGACGCGATGACGGAAATAATAATAATGACACGACCACGTGTTTCAAAATAAGAGCTGTGCGTTCTGTCGGTCGAAACGTTCTACCTTATTGCAATGTCTAAGTATTTACATGAACACACTGGTTTTGAGGTGGCACAGAGGCGTAGAGGTTAGTTAGCCCTGCCGCTTTGCAGGTTCGATTCCCCGCCTCGGGTCTCTGTGCATGGAGATTGCATGTTCTCTCTGTGCTTGGTGGGTTTCCTCTGGGTACTCCGGTTTCCTCCAAGACATGCAGATTAGGCTATTTGACCTTCCCCCAAATACTCGTAGTGCCATAGTTGAATCTGTGTGTGTGTGTGCGTGCATGCGTGTTCCCTGCAATGGATTGGCACCCAGTCCAGGGTGTACCCCGTCTCGTGCCCTAAGTCTCCTGGGATAGGTTCTAGCTCCATGACTCTGTATACAGGATAAACGGTATAAAAGATGAATGAATAGTGGTTTTGCTGCACAATGCAGTACATAGCAGATAAGCTTGTGCTGAAGAACATCAAACAGTTTTATATTCTTTGCAACTTTATGACTTTGATAAGATTAAACTAAAAAACACTGTTTGCACTAGACTCACTCACATCTACCCACTTTCCTCAACCGCACTTCATATCTGTTTATTCCAAACTGCAATATCTGTACATAAGACTCCTATTACATATTCAACAAACAGATATGCGATTTTAATAAGCTTGCCTGTTCACGTTTGCAATATTGCCGAGTGCAATATGTCTCAGCTTCTTAATATCTCAATTGAACAGTACTGTCTGATTACGTATTTTAATGTTTGTACTCTTTATACTTATGTCTATGCTTTACTTTTTTTTATTCTGCACCATAAACAACGACACCACAACGTAACTGGCCACTACCTAACTCATTATATGCTAATTTCTAGCTTAGACTATTGTGCAATAGCATATGACCTGCTGCAAAGAACCTGTTCAATACTATACTCGTGATCTATATCCTCTTTATCCTGTATATACAGTCGTCTGTGGGAGCCAGGATCCTATCCCAGGAGACTTAGGGCACAAGGCTGGATTGGCTGTTACAGGCAATTTGGAAACGCCAATTTACCTATTCTGGAGATTTTGAGCTGTAGAAGGAAACCAATCAAGCACAGAGAGAACATGCACACAGACCTGAGGAAACCCTCAACCCTGGAGGTGCAAGGCCACATTCATTCACTAATATATATGTGTTTTTGTGTGTATATATTTTTTTCTATTTTATTTATTTTCTAATTTTGCTGTACTTAGGGTAGTGACAATGATTCGTGAATCTTAAAACTTTTATTTTGAAAAACAAAAAGACCAGATGTACACTGTTTTCAGCAGTTGTTCTTGGTTTCATCCACGCTTGTCAAAAGTATTGATATTTTGCCTTCTCATGTATTTAATATTTGGTTATTTACGGACATAATTTATTTTTATTTATTTATTTATTTTTATAGCAGCAGCACTTTAATAGTCCCTGGAAATGCAACTTGCACATCATCACGCTGCTGCTAAACCACGTTCGTCGGATCTCGCGAGAATCTACGAACGCCGACGAGACTTTGAGTAGCGAGGAGAAGTTTTGTTGCACAGAAGAGCGAAGTGTCGCGCGAGAGCCCCTGTGTTGTCGTTACTCGGAGTTTAATCCGATATTAATCCGTTTGCGACTCTTTTAACGATTATAACGGCGATTTAATAACTGGAGAACCTGAGTAATAGATATGAGCTTTCTGTTGTGAGTATAAAATGTTGATTTGTTGTTTTGTACCTGTGTGTTGTGGTGGTGGTAGTAGCTGTGGAGTTGCTAAGCGAGCTAGCCGCTTTACTTAAAGGAAGCTTTGGACGCGCTAACTAAGCTAAGTGACATTGTTGTGCTTCACTGGGTTAAATTGCTCAGAATAATAACGATATTATAACGTACGAATTCAACGATAATGATGATGAAAATAATAAGGGAGTAAAGTTTGCTAAAGCTAGTCACCGGGCTAATGGCTAGTTTGTTTGTTTAATTTTTTTTCATACTGAAACAGTCATGAAGATTTAGTAAAGTAACACAATATATAATTTAAACAAGTATAAAGCTCCCCTAGGTAGTGTTAAAGATTGTAGCAGGTATATATCTATTAACTAAACCATGTAAGTCTTGTTCTCTTCGTAAATATTTTAAAAGGAGTCCATTTTCTTGCGTTAACCCATAGTTTCAGTTTAGTTTAAGCCCAAATCTACTTCCTATACATGCCCTCCTGACACCATGACGTCACCACCCTACCTAGGGCACTACATCTTAAACCAAATCTATGTATGAGATAAACTCTATATGAATCTCATAAACTGTGTGAGATTCATATAAACTGTATGAGATTCATATAGACTGTGTGGATATTAGAGATGGGAATCACCTGTCTCTGTCCGATACGATGATATCGCGATACTAGGGGATTAAAATTGTGAATCTGTAAGTATCATGATTTTATAAATACAACGGAAATTTGAAAATGTATTTTTTTTCTGGTGACAAGTTCTTAATTACTTGTTCATATGACGAAATCAATTTGTATGCCTATTAGAATTTTCATGCAAGATATAAAATCTTAAGCCGGAAATTCATAAGGGAGGGCATTTGTATGCTGAGGTTTCACTGTATCCTGATTCGATATTGCATTGTTTTCCAATTTTGTTAAATTGCATCGTGAATGTTTTATACCTTTGTTGCAATGCTTTGTTGATCAGTGGTTAGAGGACAGTAGTCAGACTGAATTGAACATGAATAATTAAATGAAACTCTTTTTTTTTTTTTTTATAACAGTAGTTTTCTCACTTGAAAACCAAGCGCAGTATGTTAGCAACATAAAATAACTTCAGATACAAAAGTTTAACATTTAACTTTAAATCAAATGAAACAAAGCTAAATTTGTCCTAAGCAGCACATACCTTGGTCATGTCATCCACCATAACTATTATTTCTAAATTACCTTAGCAAATAATTCTTGAGCATGTAGAGCAGTTATGGACAGTTTCTAACACACGTGTTTCAAAACTAATTAGTGCACGTGGTGTTTGGAGATTGGTGTAAGCATGTATAATGAGTGGGTTTGAAACTAATTAGCCTGCAGAGTTTGGAGAAAAAGGCACATCTGAGGCTTTTTAAGACTCTCAACTTTTGATAAGGTAACGCCATAAAACTGCGTTTCTGCTGCACCACTCAGAATCTCGTGCATTTGGCACAGAATTGGTTATGTTTGATGTAATTGGTTGTGACCGATGAAGCTGAAAAACGGTCTGATCGATCACTGGCTGATCAACCGGCGCATCTCTATTATAAATGTAATAAATCATTAAAAAATGATTTTGGAGTCAGTGTGGTGGTAAATCAGCACACACAAGAATCATAATTCATAATTGAAACGGTTTCCAAACTACCTCTACTGGGGATGTTGTCCTTAGCGACTGCTGTCTGGTTTAGTAGTTAAGGAAGGAACTGTTTCATATAGATCTTTGTGACGATGTCCATTGCTAAAAGCACTATGCTAATAAAATGTAGTTAATCTTTATCACAATTTAATCAGCAAGTAATGTGTCTACTGGGTATTCTCAGCGTCTGCTTTTCACTAAAGCTCAAAGCCGTACTAAGTTACACTGCTACATAAAGGACTGGGATGAAAGAGTTAAGTCATGTGCTTGGTTGTGGTTGTTGGAGGATGACGATGGGTGATGTGCTGTTTTTCAGGAACTACTCTGTATTTTTATTTATTTATTTAAATTCCATTCACGTGTACCCGAGTACGGAGAACAAAAATAGTGTGAACGCTGCCCTGCAGGGGGTGAGAAAGGGGGAGCGTCGTTCCTGAGCAGGGTACACAACAGTCGTGCCTAATGTGAAAATGCCCGTATGCCTTTATGTCAAGTCTGCGTAGAGTCTACGCTGTTAGCCTTTATACTTGTGTGCTGGTGTGTTTGTGTTGCGCTGCAATTTCACTGCCATACCACTAGTAGACCAATCACAGTTGTGCTGGTTTTTCCACTGCAATGTGTAGTTTTATTTCTGCATTTGTTTCTAGCAAGTTTATATGCACATCAGGCAGTGCATAAAGGGTACACCCCTGCGGGAGACATACGGTTTAGACTTTGTTCATAAATCGGCTTTAAGTAGTGTCAGTTGAACGTATTCAGGTGTCAATATCGAGACCTGAGTTTGTTGTTGAAGCTAAAAATCCCTCTTCATAAAATAATTGATGGAATTAAAGGAATATAAAGCACTCAAACAATCAGAAGGAAAGCACAGGATTACACAAAACTCATGGATGTAATCAGCTCTTAATATGTTACTGATGATATGGGGTTTAATTGGGGGGGGACAATACTGACATATGGGGTTTAAAAGAAGAGCAGCATGTTGAAGTAAATAGAGTGTGAAAAAAAACCTATCCTGGATATATGTAATATCCTTGTTCCCTCAAACATATTTCCTTCTTTTCTGTTTAAGGCAGTCCATCATCTCAGATCATCCAACTTTTTTTTTTGATTAACCCACAACTGTAATACATTTCATTTCAAACATCTAGTTGGACATCTTTTTAGGACTAAGGCTTAAAACAGTACACATTTTCTAACAAGTTGGTGTTGCATGTATTGTTGTTGTTCCTGTTGAAGGTCAGCAGTTTCCGTTCTCACTCTTTATTAGACTTTTTCCATCATCCAGCTATGGTTACATGAAACCTAGATTTCCTCAAAATGCTTTCGTATACGGTGCTGCAGCATTAAAACTCAAGAAGACATCAGCTTAAGCTTTATCATCAAGACATATAATTTGTTCTGTATGATAGACCAGTTATTCATACGCAGCTGTCACATGACGTTAGGAAATTGTGTGTGCATGAGGCTTTTAATTAACGAACAGTGTGAACCGCTGTCTGCTCAAATTCCCAAGGAATGATACTCGATCTGTTCTCCATCGCTCTACCATTATTCTCAAATGTGTAACTAGATTAAAAAAAAAAACAGAAAACAGTCAGGATGGCGCACACGTCTTCCTAAGTTGCATACAAGTGTTCTTATGAGCATCGTAGGACACACACATAAGTCAGCAGTTCACAAATTGAGGTCCAGGGACTTTGATAGCATAGCCAGAGGGACATTTAGTGAAAGTGGTGGACATCACAACCTGCAATAATGAAAGTTATGACAATTGTTAAAAGTAAAAAAATTTAATTGAATAGATTGAACCTAGCGTGTTGTGTCAGAAGAGTAAGACGCTCCAGAAAAGTTCCTTAGTTCGTTGTGAATGACAACAAAGTGACAGACAATGCAGAAATGTAGCTACACACCTGATCCACAGGACAGTGCAATCTGTATAAGAGTAAGGAGTCTTTACTCTAGAGTTGCTTGCATTTCAGTGCTGTTTTAACTCGTACCTGCTGACTTCACATCACCACTCTCACCGTTTTATAATGGCTTTTTCAAAGCTTTTTTAGCTCACAAGAAGATGACCCAATGGAGAAATCAAGTCGAAGTTCTTCCACCTTTTCTCACATTTCTCTTAGCATGCCCTGGGAATCAAAGTGAATGTAATTGATTATTTTTTGGCATTAAGCAAGGAATAAACATGTTCCTGCTTATGGCGGAGAAAAACCCAGTTAAAAAAAACTATATTAATGTGTCACAGTAAAGTAGGTTGACGATTTTACCAAAGTTTCCTCAACCAAGGAAGATGACAGGAATAGTTGCTAGTAGGCAGCCTCAGAATGTAGGCCATGAGACAGAGAATGTCACTTTAAAATGTGCTCTTGGCAGTGCTGGGTAAAATGATGTCGAGTTTTAGCTGGGCTTCATGTTAATGCTGATTGGTCAAGACGGCGGCATGTTTTCAGTTTTAGCCTTAAGTGGGCTTTATCCAGAGTTTAAGGTCCTGCATTTGTTTCTAACAAGTTAATATGTAGGTTCCCCAAAGTATGTGTGCCTAAATGCATTTTATAATAGTTTAGAATCCCGCTGTTTCACTCTTTCCCCAAAAACACTATCGTCTATGTCAGTGTAATCGAGCTGGTGAGCCACACCACCAGAAAACAGCAGAGCTGTGGAAATAGCTGGTAGGGGGTATCTTTTTATATGAGGTCACAACTGGGGAAAATCTAAATAGCCTGTTCAAGCCCTAGAAGCCCTGGAAGAAGAACTAAAAGCGGGAATGTTTTTTTTTTTTTGTTCTCCCTACTACAGGATTGCGTTTTTTTTTTACTTTTTATTGTATTTTTACAATAATTATATTTTTACATTTATCTTCCTGTTTGTTACCTGTAACCCTGCCCCTTAGCGCACACGTCGGCTCTATGCGCAGGCTCAACGGCAGACACTGAAATGTAAATCAGGATTAACTTGAAGCGTCTATAGAAATAACAATGAGTCACTTGACTTTGCTCCTCTGTTGAAAGGTGTCATCCTCGAAAGCCAGGCCCAAGGGAAGGAGTCCGGAGCAGTGTCTCAAAGCAACCATGTTTAGGGCTTGATTGAATGACAAATGGAAGTCACTAGATTTACATTTATATTTACATTCACTGCGTTTAACATACGGCCTTATGCTGAGCGAGTTACAGAAGCGCTTTGTGATCCTCGTGCTTGTTGATACAAGGTCAATACAACATGGAAAGAAAATACGCTAGAGTCTTACACTGGTCTAAACTCTTGCTGCGTTACACTTCCTGGTTTATTCCCATTCTGCTTTATCATCTGTTTAGTTAGAAATCAGTGCACATTATGATTATGTGTATGATTTTGTGTTTTTGGTATATAATGGTATTTGGTGCACAGCTCATCTTCTACTTATTCACGCTCAGTAGAATCATGCAGGTTAATAGTATTGTAGAGTATTGTTTACAGTCCTGTTGAATGGAATCTCAGGAAAAATCTCATGAAGAGTTCCAGTTAAAATATTGACTTGTTTTGGTTCTCTTGTTCATTGTAAATTATTATTATTTTTTTTCCATTCTTTTTTTCTTGATATTTGTATTAAACAAGTCATTGCTCAAGCACATCCTTCCTTATCTTCCTTCCTGTTGTTTGGTTCTGCATAATTAGGTTTAGACGTGCATGTACTTGCTATAGTAAAGTTTCTTTCCTTAATCAGGCTCACTTCTCACCTCATATTTAGTCAGCATTGAATTATAATATAAAAAAAATATATACAAATATTTTTTTCTTATTTATTTATTTATTTTTTTAACATTTAAATTTTGTAACTTTTAGCCATGCAATGTGAAGAGTGCTCGATGGGAAGTCACTTTCAAGGAGGGCTCACGCTATACAGCTGCTAAGACCCCCTGAGCATGCTGTCTTCACTCGTCTTTGGTACCTCTCACTGAACCTGCTAATCTGGCATAAAGCCGTCTCAGTGTGTGTCGCGCCTCATGTTCCAGACTCAGAACACAACAGCAACGTTGTCTAGAGTATCTTATAACGCATGCTTCAGAAATAGCCTGCGTGCCCTTGCTTTGACAACAATACTAAACAGTAACATGCTTTACTTTGTGTGTTATATGGCAGTTAATTCCGTCCTCTGCTCATGGGCTAGGGATCTCCCAGAATTCATGTCTTCAACCCATATTTCTGACTTACACTTATGTTTCTTTCCTATATGAGTAAGCTGCTAAGTTTTTTTATTTATTTATTTATTGTGTGTGTACGTGTGTCCCCTCTCCCATTGACGAGTCACACACACACACACACACACACACAGATCACATGTCTCAAAGCATCACGCTTCTTCCACGATGGTGGTGCTCCCTTTTACACAGCCTTGAACAGGAAACTTAAACACATTGATATTTTCCTCCTTCCCTTTTTCAGTATCATGCAGTAATTGTGTGCATTCATGTCTTTATTTGTGCCAGTTTAATATTTTTTTTTTATGCTCATACGTGCCTTTCAAGCACCTAAGGACATTGAACATAACAGATGGAGCAATCGGAATAGCCATTCATAAAAACAAAAAGGAACAAAATAATTAAAAATAAAAACAGTAGATAATATCAACAAGGTTGCATACAGTATAGTATAAAATCAATACAAGTTGCAAACTTATGTAGAAAGTAAAGTAATAAATAAATAGATAAAACAAAGTTTAAAGTATTTCATCTTTTTTTTTTTTTTTCTTCAGACATACTGATTTATTTTTTGCTTTTCCCCTCCACAGCGGTAGTCGTTCATCAAAGACTTTCAAGCCGAAGAAGAACATTCCGGAAGGCTCACACCAGTATGAGTTGCTGAAGCATGCTGAGGCGACGCTGGGCAGCGGCAACCTGCGCATGGCTGTCATGCTCCCAGATGGAGAAGACCTCAACGAATGGGTGGCAGTGAACAGTAAGCAGCATGTGATCTCAGCTTGTTCGAGTGTGTGTGCGTGCGTGCGTGTGTGTTGTACACAGTAGCTCACTACAGCTTTGCTCTAGAGTTTCATATTGAGTTCCTGCTGCAGAGGAACAAGAAGTGCTTAAATTTTTATGATGTATCTGTATAGTGTGCTTTTTGATCCTACTTTCTGATGATTGGTCAGAAGGTGTAGATTTATTTCAAACATCAGCAATGCTGCAAATCACGTGACCGGTTTATGGAAAAGTCGTTCTCTAATAACAGCTCGTTCATCGCATCCTGGATATTTCACATTATGAAAGTCTAATAACAAACAGCGTGGAAATATATATTTTTTTTTCTTTTTCGAAAGAGGAAAGAACATCATCAAATCAGAAGGAGAAATGTATTTAATATTTATGTATTTTTTTGTCATTTTTCCACAATGGGAGAGTTTTCAGGACTAAGGATTTTGCTCATTGTGGTTTCATAGTAACAAGACAAGCTGTTTTTTTTCTTCCTTTTTTCTTCTTCTTCTTTATTCCTTAGAGACACTTATGAGCGATGGACTATTCATAGATAATGGGACCATAAGCGATAATGGGAACTATAAATGGTTGAAAGCATTAATATGGTAATAGTTGTAAATTTACTGTTATAAAAGAGAAGATGAATATAGATGAATAATCAACAATGGATGAGTTACACATGAAGCAGATAACACCGATCAGCCAAAACATTAACACCACCTCCAGATGAAACAATACTGATTATCAACTACACACCAGCAAACTGGTGACAGGGTCATGGGTACCCAAGGCTCAGCAGCACATTCAGTCTTGATTCCATAAAAAAGCCAGTGCAGGACAAATTGTGGAAAAAGTCAATTCTGACACCAATACAAAGGAACCAGAACACCCAGTACATCAGAAGTAAAGGTCGCTGACCTCAGCCTCCAAACCCTCAGATCCACAAGTGGAACCCAAAACATAGGTGGTTTTAATGTAATACGCACCGGGCTGTGGATGATTTGGTACCGGGCCACGCTCAAAAAAATGAAGAAAAAAAAAACATTTGATTCTTTTTCCATTTTATTGACCATCAGGTTGTTTTATTTTGATGATCAGATCGCAGATCCCATTCTCTTCCCTCTGCACATCGCAATGTAATTCACATGCTCCAAGTTTGATTTGTATAATAAAGATAGCCATAAAAGTGCATTTGGAGCAACTTCAACCCTGCTGACGTTCTAGATTAAAATCAAGGCGGAATATCCTGAAATCACCACAAAAGCACTAAAAATCCTGCTTCCATTTCCAACAACCTGTTTTTGTGAGACGGGGTTGCCTGTAGTGACAGCAATGAAAATGAAATTACGGTGCAGACTGGACTTCTAGATGGGAACATTTCATTACATGGAAACAAGCTCCTGCCTCAGACTTATTCAGTGTTATGATGTTATTCCATCCGTGGTGCAAAAAAGGTTGTAACAATCCTAAAGTTGATTATATTGCTATAACAGCATGTTCCAAAGTGGTTTTTCTTTTTCTTTTCACATTAATGCTTATCTGCACATGCTGATTTATTTTTGGCTTCAACATAGATTTCAGCAGACAGGTGGAGCGAATCTTCATTATAATGATGATTTGAAGTCAGCTAGTGAGATTTTACAATTCTGTTGCAGTAAATATTTATTTTGCTTTTTGAAGCAAGCCTTAAGAGAAGCACTTTAGTGAAGGAAATGAAATGAGAGCTGCTGAAGCTCGGAGGTGATGATTGTAAAGATGCTGCCAAGCTTGAAACACTAGATAGCAGCAACACATGGATCACTAATCTCCGCTTGTGATGTGTGGCATCACGAATTCCAGTTTGTATTTCATGTGTGATTAAATTTAATAGGATCAAAAAAAATAAAAAACTGTGTCTTTTAATTCAAATTTGGTGTTTTGTGTAAGCAGTGTCTTTATGCTTTCTTGACACAAAGTGTAGGAATTGCTGTTGGATCAGGTGAGCATGTATTGTGTCTTTGGATGCTAAAAGCCATTAAAGACCCTGATATTCATGGGTCAGTGGTTTGTTTCCTCATGTAGCTTTGACAGAAACAAACCATGACACAATATGCACTTTGATGTACAGTATATTGCCCGAAGGTTGTAAAAACCAGACCAGATTTAATCTCTTAATATTAGTACATTAAACACAACATGTAATATTAATATACTGGATCCACTCATCTCTTTTACTCATCTATGATCCTGAAAGGATTTCTTAATATGTGGAAATGGTATAGCTAAGAAATGTTTCTTTTTAAGAAAAATGGTATTTGTTTAAATACAGTCGACTGTGATTGGGTTTGGAAGTTGTACTGCTAAGGGATATTTCAGTAGTAAAGTCACATAACTTTAACTGCCTCTACTGTTCCACTTTCTATTCAGCTGTACACCACAGTTTAGTTTGTAGTGCACTGAACACTTTACATTTTGTAAACCAATTAGACTCGAGGAATGCGCTCAGTGCCATTGCTTCTTAGTGCTTCTCTTTTAATAACAACAAAGACCTGGTAGAGTAACGTGAATGAATGTAAGTGATAGCCTCAGGGAAGGGTGGATTTGTGACAGCAGGCGCTTGCTTGAGATGACTGAAGTGTTCGATTTCATTTAATTACAGGGAAGCAAGAAGGGATGGGTCTGGTCTGTACTCTTCAGCCTAGCTAGAGAAAATAAGGCGTGCAGGTAGCTGTGCCCGTTGCTGTAAGCGATACCTTTACTACTAGTAATCAGTGCTGAAATGCACCCTAATTTGTTCCCATTGATACTGTAATGTGTTTTGATATGTTAGGGTTGCAGTTAAATTCTTTACACATGATCAGTTAGTGGGTGCTAATGGCTTTTTCTATAACAGCAGCTCTGATAGTAGGGTGGACTTTAATTCTAATGGCAATTTTGTGTTTCTGCACTTATTCTAATGATGATGTTTTGTATAGTAACAGCTTGTACGGTGGGCATGGCACATTCTATAGGAGTAATAACAAAGGGAAAAATGTGGTATTTAACAAATCAAAACATAATCTTGCTAATATTTTCCTCTTACAGCTCATCATGGACGATTCCTTCCTTACTTTGTTCTATAAACTCATCAAATTGAGTCGGTAGAAGGTTAACAGAGTGACGTCTTATTTCCTTCCTTATATTATCCTATGAACTCATTATATCCTGAGTGACACCTGAATGCCCTGCATGTTTTGCCATTAATTTGTTTTTTTCTATTTAATCAGTAATTAGTAAAAACTCAGATACAGTAAAAGATTCTGTAGTTGTCTGATGTGGGATGTTTTTAATGCTTGACATTAACTCTCTCTCTCTCTCTCTAGCTGTGGACTTCTTTAATCAGATCAACATGCTGTACGGGACCATCACTGATTTCTGCACCGAAGAAAGCTGCCCTCTAATGTCCGCTGGGCCGAAGTAAGACCTACATTATGATCCACAAGCTTCAAAAATAAACGTCCTGATCATTTGCTTCTGATCGGATAGTTCTATTTGTTTATTTTAAAAAATCTGCCTTAAGTTTCCGTATGAGGCTGATTTGCATAGTAAGAGATTGTGTATAAAAAAAAAAAAAACACCAACATCTTTAAACTGTGCTGTGTTACTTTCAGGTATGAATACCATTGGGCGGATGGGACCAACATTAAAAAGCCAATCAAATGCTCTGCTCCAAAATACATTGATTACCTGATGACATGGGTTCAGGATCAGCTTGATGATGAAACACTTTTCCCTTCGAAAATAGGTGAGATTTATATAAATTTTTTTGCGTATAAAATGATTCCCCCCACAATTCCAGGTGAGCCATTTCAGTACTTAAAGATATACAGTACACAAAGCTTTTTGAGCTCGGTCACCTGCATTGCAAAAAAAAAAAGGAATTCATTGAAAACATTTCAGGAAGCGCTCCAGTAATTGGACATGATGGGTTGGGCTTATTTCCATAACAGCCAATAGCATTTAAAGTAGACCACACTGAACAGTAAATTTCCACAAACACTACGCTGGTAAATGTGAAGGAACTCTCACTGTCTTTCTCTTCCCCAAAGGCAAGAGAAGGTGAGGAAAGTGAATAGTGTGGCAGGAACAGCGACCGAAAATGGACATCCACATGTTTGTTTAGCTGCTAATATAGACTGGTAAAGAGGAGGATTTATTAAGTAGAAATGTAAGCCGTATGGAGGGAGTTTAATTCTATGCATGTTTTATGCGTTTCATATACAAGTCCAAGTGCAGGATGAGACATCAGTATTAGTTTATCTATAGGCATCTTTGATTTCAGACCACCTGTGGCCATCTTTGATTTCAGACAGGTTTATTTGAAGCATAGCTCAGACTGATCTGATTAAGCTGTTTTTGGTGTCCATAAAAATGAGCCACTGCTGAGCCATGCCCTTCCACACCTCTTTGCCGAATTGACTTGAGCTGCCAAACAGGCTAAATTAATTAATTTAGAGAAGCTTTTTTTTCAGTTAGCTGCTAACAGCTAGCCTTCCCAGAGATTTAGCTCAATATCGATGGCATTTTAACTTTACAATACTCAGATCGTGCATTCTGATTATTCCTCAAAATTACTAGTCTAAAGATTTAGGATAGTGGTCATGTGAAGTTCCTTTTTAAAAACCCAATGATAACTGAAATCACCCAAACAATCCTGATCAAAAGTTTACATATCATTGAATGTTTGGCCACATTATAACACACAGGTTGACACACGGGTTTAAATGGCTCTTAAAGGAAAGTTTCACTGTGAAAGTGATTCACTGTAATTGTGATTAGTGTCTGTGCATAAATAGTCAGTGACTTGGCTGGATACTGAAGACAAAAGAACTGCCAATGGACCTGCGTAATAAGGTAGTTAAACTTTATAAAGAAGGAAAAGGATGTAAAAAGATATCTCCACTCTTAAGAATCCCAGTCAGTACTGTTCAAGCTCCGATAAAGAGGTGTAAATTAAGAGGTACTGTTGATACTAAGCCAGGGTCAGGTAGACCAAAAAAGATTTCACCCACTAATGCCAGAAGTGTTTTGGATCCAAAGAAAAATCCAGAAATAGTTTGAAAAGAAATACAGGCTGCTCTGGAGAAGAAAAAAAAAGTGTTGCACAGTAAGGAGGTACTTGATCACCAATGATCTGCCCGGGTGAGTTGCTAAGAGAAAGCCATTACGGCGCCCAAGCCACAAAAAGCCCCAGACAGCACCAAGACACAGTTTCTGGAGCAGAGTCATTTGGAGTGATGAGATCAAAATTGACCTTTATAGTCACAGAGGAGTCAACAAGGCCTACAGGGAAATGTACACCATTCCTACTGTAAAGCATGGTGGTGGATCACTCATGTTTTGTGGCTGTATGAGCTCCAGTGGCACCGGGAAGTGAGTCAAAATTGATGGAAAGATGAATGCTGCATATTATCAAAAAAATTAAAAATAAAATACTGGCAGAATTTGAATTCTCCAGCACAAATGGGACACACTCGAATGTTTTAGCATGACAATGATCCAAGGCATAAGGACAAGTTGACCCTCCAATGGCTACAGCAGAAACAGGTGAAGGTCCTGGAGCATCTATCACGGTCTCCTGACCTCAATATCATAGAGCCACTTTGGGAAGATCTCAAACATGCAATTCATACTAGTTGACCAAAACAATTTACAGGAACTGGAGGAGTTTTGCCAAGAAAAATGGGCAGCTATACCATATAAGAGGATTAATTATCTCATGCACAATTATTACAAAAGACTGCATGCCATCATTGAAGCTAAAGGGGGCAATACACATTATTAAGAGCTAAAGTTATGCAAACTGTTAAATAGGGATCTACATTTTCTTTATTGCCACGTTTTGTTTGATGAATTGTGGCATTCTGTCATGCCTGACATATGAGCTTGAGACCTATAAGAAATAAAATAGATTTGTTTTGCCTTCTCACCTATGTTTTCTTTAAAAATAAAATTGTACACATCTTGCAAATTCTCCCAAGGTATACAAACTTTTGAGCATAAATGTATCTCTGAAATGTTCCTCATTGGGAAAGCAGTCGGATGTCAAAAGGCAAACACAAATAAAATATGGCCACTGTTTCTTTACTTGCTATGAAGATGGAAATAAGTTTTGTAAACATCCTGTACAAAGGACAAGTCAGAAAAAACATGTTTATGCAAATTTGGTGAAGGGGAAAAAAGCGAATCGACTACAGAATAAGATGCTTGAGCTTATTACATTTCTGTGGTTATTATAGCAATAAAACACACTAACCTGTGTTTTTTTTTTCTTCTTCTTTTTTTTTTTTCTTACTGCAACAGTTGTGTTTTCAGGTTTACTAACAAGACTGTTTCAAGACTGTTACTTATTGGCAAAGTAAACGTCTGTTTTTTTTGTATTTGTTTCTCAGGCGTCCCTTTCCCAAAGAACTTCATGTCTGTGGCGAAGACGATCCTGAAGCGGCTGTTCCGCGTCTACGCTCACATTTACCACCAGCACTTTGACTCAGTCATCCAACTGCAGGAGGAGGCCCACCTCAACACCTCCTTTAAACACTTCATCTTCTTCGTTCAGGTGTGTTCATTAGAGCCGTGCCATTTAATGGTTGATGCGCTTTAATTGATCTTTTGTTGGTCAATTTAATTCATTGATTCAGTGGGTCACGTTTTGATTAAAGAATCTGTTTATACTTTTGGAATTATTTAGGTAAACATACAAATGTTAAATGGTCTAAAAATGCTTAAAAATAGGAGCGTTTGTTTTTAACAATACAAGTACAAACAACAAGGCATTTAATACAACCTGGCAACGTCAGAGCTCGGACCTGGGACCTCCTGGTCAGCAGTCTTAACACCCTAACCACTGAGCCATCCCTGTCCAATGAGTTTATGGCTGGTTTGGTGAAATACTGACACCTACTGCACTGGAGCATGAAGCAAAAAAAATAAATAAAATGGAACTCAGAAAAACAATGCTTTATCACTTTGTACAGTACATGACATTTAAACAATCAAAAGGTTACACAGCATTTTAGTATTTAGTAGATACTTTTTAGTAATTTTTAATATTTTAAAACCTGTAAGAACTCTATATATTTGAGGCAATTCGACAGCACACATTATTGCTATT
Source organism: Clariallabes teugelsi (assembly GCA_030014215.1). Taxonomy (NCBI): domain Eukaryota; kingdom Metazoa; phylum Chordata; class Actinopteri; order Siluriformes; family Clariidae; genus Clariallabes; species Clariallabes teugelsi. Next base: position 15,271,260 of record JAQMYG010000014.1, on the reverse strand, counting down.
GAATCAAATCGAATCGAAAACCGCAATGGCCTAAAATCTAATTGAATGGAATCAACAGTTTGCACATTATTTATATCTCCAGTGTGCATCTGTTTGAAAGCATGTCTACTGTATGTGCGAGTGAAAACCGCGCAAAACAGAAATGTGCTTGCACTGTTTTTGTTATTTTGCTCTGTAAGAGAACGTCTGAAAGTAAAATCATCAATAATAATTGATTTAATATTATTATTTACGCTCTCGGGTCTCGTGTGTGTTTATACTCTTTTCTAGGAGTTCAACTTGATCGACAGGAAAGAGCTGGCACCTCTTCAGGAACTGATCGAGAAACTGACCTCTAAGGACAGATAGACTACGAGAATCCTAATTTTACCCCCTTTTCCCCTGATTACTGTGCACAGCAGCCTGGTTTTGTTTTCTCTGTCATTTTACAGGTTTGTGGGACTGGCTCCTGGATTAGTCTTTAATTCTCTACAGTTTTAACTTAGGCAGTGAATGCTCCTTGTGTTTCTAATGTCTGTGTGATCTTTTCTCGAAAACACAAAACAAAACAAAAAGATGACCGTATCTACGTAAGTGCCTGGCGTATGTCCACCTGCAAACAGTAAATGTTCTGTGAAAAAGCACCACCTGTATCCATAACTCTATCTTTCCCCCCAAAAAACAAAACAAAAAACAGGTTTTGGGGTTTTCTTTGTAACTTAGCGAATGAAGCATGTAGACACTTTGGTAAGAGATAAAGCCACTAAATACACCTCATTTTTGTTGGTAATAACAAAGCTGGAGATTTTTTTTTTTTTTCATTTCATTTTTTTTTTCCTTTCTTGAAGGTACATAATTTCTCACACCCAAAATAGCTCTCAGGGCTTTGCACTGAGTCTGCAGTCACCTGACATGACTTTTAACTCCAATAGAGTAATTCAATAGTTACATGAATAGTAACATACATAGCTTTAAATCAGTTTTAACTATAAGCTCATGATTATAAAAGGTGGGTCTTTCAGTTCATGGTGGGAAGGGAATAGGGTAATGATTACTATGCAATGTCCTTGTTTCTTTCTTTGAAATTTTTGTTCTCTCCATAGGCGAGACTGGTTAACCCCAGAGCTAGTGCCAATATCTAATCCACCACAGTCTGCTTGTGTAAGTCAAAAAGAAGCAGCAGGAATCCTGAGAAAAGGCATTTCGTTCAAGTGTTCATTTGCCTGACTTTATACCTGCAGGTTCTCGTCTATGTATCTACATAAATATAAAACGAAGCAAAACGTGAATTAAGCTTATAAGTGGAGTGTATAAGTTTATCTGTATCACACATAAATGACCGGGTTGTGGTATCTAATGTGTAATCAAAGGGATTAAAAAAAAAAAAAAAAGCTCCAATATCATTTGCTGTTTTATTGTTTGCACTTTGAATTATCAGCATAATGAGAGGTTTTATTCCACTACAGCTGCCTCGTCCAAAATTGGTCATTGTTATTCCGACATGCTGCAAAATTGCTGCATGTCATTTCCCTACTGCTAGATAATGTTTGATTTTTAAGTCGGATTCACCTCATGAATCTTAACAGGATGTTGTGATAGATATAATTGCTTGGCCTTTTCTCGAGAAATGTTTTTTTTTTTTTTTTCCCCAGATAACATGATCATTTTCCTTCAACCATGTTCGAAAACACTGTAATGTTTTTTTTTTTCGTTGTTGTTGCTGAGAATCTTGTAAATAATGTACACACACAAGGTGTGCAGTGGAAATGAGATAAAGATGTTTAACTCGCAAGACTTTTTGTGGTACAATATTGAATGCTGTTTATAGTGTAATAAAATGTTTGACCAAGATGATGTTCTTGCATGTGTAAGAGTTGATTAATAAGGTAATTCATGCATATATTCAGCTGTTAATAAAATGTGAATTGATAGATAGAGAGATACTTTTATTGATCGCAAAGGATTTGATCCCTTAACCCTTAGGTAGGTTGTGCTGCCGCCTAATGTCAGTCAACAGTATTTTTCCCCCCTAATATGAACAGAGTGATTCTCACTTGAAAAACACTGCAATAGTGACAGACGTAGCTGTATGTTGCCATCTACTGACCAATTGCTCTAATTGCACGATCAGCCACACCATTAAAATAACCTGCCTATGGTTGCGTAGGTATAGTGCCTCCAAAAACAGCTCTGACCTTTTTAGGTGTTCAGTCGTACATTATCTTGCACCAAGACGTTACTACTGCATTCTTTAAGACCTGTAAGAGGCGAAATGTCTGACTGGTTTGTCTAGTGCGTTCCACAGATACTTGATTGAATTGAGATCTGGGAAAATTGAAGGCCAAGTCAACATCTTGAACTCTTTGTCATGTTCCTTAACCAATTCCTAAACATTTTTTTGCAGTGTTACAGGGTACATTATCATGCTGAAAGAGGCCACTGATATTAGGGAATACTGTGTATACTTGCTCAGCATCAATTTTTAGGTAGTTCTAGGTTAGTAACTTCCACATGAATGCCAAAAACCAATGCTTCTCAAAGAAACATTGTCCAGGACATCACACTGCCTCCAAAAGCTGGCCTTCCTCCCAGCATGCAGTCTTTCCCGAGTAAGACCAGGCCATTTGTTTTCACTGTCCAAGCACCTTTCTATTATAGTCACCAACATTAACTTTTTCAGCAGTTGGTGCTATAGCTCTTATGTGGGATCATACCGAACAGGCCAGGACTTTGCCTCCCATGTACATCAATAAGCCTTGAGCACCCATGATCCTGTCCTTCCTTGAACCTTCCTTGGGTCATTATGGTAATTAAGCACTGCATACCAGGAACACCTAACAGGACCTGATTTTTTTTTGGAACATATTAACTTACAAGAACTGACTGTTCACTTGCTTTCTAATGTTTCTCCTCTCTTGACAAGTGCCATTGTAATTAGACATTTAATATTAGTGGTTTTAATGCTGTGGCTGATTAGTGTAAGTCTAAGTCAAAATTATGATGTAATATTTCGATGTTATATACAGTGGTGTTCAAAATAATAGCAGTGTGTTGAAAAAAAAGTGAGTAAAGCTCCATATCCATATAATAACTTTTAATTTAAATCACATAAATGCATTGGACACCCTGCAC
>JAQMYG010000014.1:15208027-15222493 GCA_030014215.1 Clariallabes teugelsi | reverse complement strand
TTGTTCCACCTCCTCTCTGTAATAGGATTCATCGTTGTCAGTGATGCGTCCCACTACTGCTGTGTCATCTGCGAATTGGACTATATGCCAGTTGGAGTGTCTCGCTATGCAGTCATACGTCAATAGAGTGAACAGGAGGGGGATCAGCACGCAAGACCTTGACTTAACAAGACCTTTGAGGGTGTGCTGTGGTGTCTGGCACCAGGATGTTAGCAGTGGATCCTTCAGGTGCTGTGGGTGGGCAGGGATTCGGGCTCCGCTGATTGGATTTGTTCGACTGGCGCTCTGTGGGCTGCTCGGTCTGATTAGTATCTGAAGAGTTTGTAGGCCGTGTGGGTAATCTTGGCCTGTTTGCCTGCGCAACCAGCTGTGATGTACTGGGTGTTCTGGTACTTTTCTCTCCTAGCCAGCATTGACTATTTTCAGCAATTTGTTCTGCATTTGGCTTTTTTTGTGGGAGCGGACTGGATAGGTTGGCCTTTGGTCAATGCAGGCACGGGTGAGTCTTGGGTACCCATGATCCTGTCACCAGTTTACTCAATGTTATCGTGTCAATGTTATGGCTAATTATGGTGGAATTAAAGAACAAAATCTACACTTTGACTGATAATGTCCAGGAACCTTTCACACTTGGGCTTTCTGTTCTGTTTAAATATCATATTACACAATCATATTAAAATTTATATTACTATGATTAACAGGTTTTTCATAGTCATTCTGATCCCCAGTGCTACAAAGAACCTGAAACTTTTTCCCCCATAACTGTAGAAGAACCGAACTGAACAAAGCAATTGCATGATTATTAAATGTATTTGATGTCATTTTGCAGCATAATTTTTAAAAAGCCTTGGAGACATCGATGTAGCTGGGTGGGAAGCTTAAGAATTGGCAATTTGCTTGCTTTTTTGGTCAGTGTTGGCTGTTCTAGTGGTAAAAAAATCAACATAATAGTTTTCATCCTTTCCATTGCCATACCTGACCACAACGTACAACATTGTTTTTTTTAGATCTTCCCTGTATTGAGTGTTTTGATACATTTTTAGTGAGCACCGATGCCTGACTAATATTCAAATTAGGAAACAAAGGTGAAGGAAAGGAAAGCCTTTCTATACAGAATGAAGTGTTCAGGGAAACATTTCCTAATTGTTAATGAGGGACTGAGGGCAAGGTGCCAGAACTTCTCGGCCAATGGGAAAGGGGGGTATTGATGCAGCAGCAGAGGGGTGGGCTGTTGCACTCTGGGGACGAGGGGACCCCAATTTTTAACTACCTAGCTGTCATTGCGCTCCAATAGCAGAAAGAGGACAGCAACCAACTCAGAAGACTCCAATGAAGGTCTAAGTGTACTTATCTCAGGGATTGGAGGATTGTTAGTTGAACCTCCATCCCGCTTTGACCCATCCTCACCAAGTCATATCCAGCTGTCACTTGAAGGAAAATTTTTCTTCGAGATGGAGCCATCCGGGAATGATGCGGAGAGCATGTCGGACAATAATAATGTGGAGAAAAGTGAGGTCGAGGAGGAAGATAAAAAGGTGGCCGACCAGAATGTTGGTACAGAGCAGGATATTTCTGAAACGAAGATTCCTTCTCAATCTGACCCGGTACCTGTGGTTAAAGTCAGGCCCAACGGTTTAGGGGATCAGGGTGAGCCACAGGTCCTTGGACATCCCCATCAGCCTCTGATCAAAAGTATTTTCTCCCTCACAGTTTCTCCAGCAGCCGAGCGCATTCGCTTCATGCTGGGCGAGGACGATGATGCGCCATTGCCTCCGCAGCTTTTCACCGAGCTGGACGAACTCCTCTCTGAAGACGGCCAGGAGATGGAATGGAAGGAGACAGCCAGGTAAGTTTATCTTTACATATGAAATCAATGTTTAAAGAGACAAGAGAAAAAATAATAATGGCCCATAAAACTTTTTTTTTTAACCGTGACTTATAATAAAATATTTGTTAAAAATTTGAGGTTTCAACTTGATATTTTTATTTAGTAAGAACAGGTCGACCCATAAAATCATTGAAAATTTGGTTAGAGAAAGACGAAATTCTAGAAGAAAAGATTAATTACTCATTAGACAGCACAACTTGATGGATGGACTGTGTACAGCAGCATATTTGAAGCTCTGATGAACTCATGAATAAAACATTTTGGGTCTGTGGCATATCGCCAGTCACAGTTTAGTGCCAATATGCTAAGTTGTACCACTCAGGCTGACCAACACATAATAGCTTTTTTTTTTTTCAAGGACAGAGTTTTTTTTTTTTTAATGCATCTTAAATTCATTAATCATTACACCAACACAACAGGAGCAGTAGTTCTCATATTATTTTTGCTCGATATAATAGACAGTCCCATACACAGGTCTTTGGTGTCTGATGAAAGACGAGTCTCTCAGCACACATCAATTATGGAGTCATGCTGTGCTCTCAAATATGCCTCACACGTTTCACTGGGTTTTTAAATTTCAAGCACCCTCAACAGCTACTGGAGAATACAACGTCCCACACCACTACTGTTGTATTTCATTGCTAAGCAAAAAGAAATATAATGTTTGCTTAGCTAATCCTGATTATTCAAAGCTTTAAAAGCTGAGTCAGATGAATGTTAGGGCTATAATATTTAAGACAGGTCCAGGATCAAGTGCATGTAGGTAATGTTCATGGCAAACATCAGAAGCAGAAGTGACAGTGAACTTCCTGTGGTCAAAGTGCAGGGTCAGCCATGATTATAGCGCCATCAGAGCAGACAGTGACATCTTGGTGTCATTGCGGCTCAAACCACTGACCTTCTGATAAGTAACCCAGAGCCTTAACTCACTGAGCTATAACATCCACACAATGGATGCTCTTGGTTGCTGGTTTGAGTATTTGGAAAACTGTCATTCTCCAGGGATTTTCACGCACAGCAGTCTATATAATTTATACACAGTGGTGCACAAGACTACACCTGTTTCCAGTCTTGTCCGTCAAAAAGTGACTATACTGGGTACAAGCTCACAGAAACTGGACAATTGAAGATGTGGAAAAAAATCTGACTGTTTCAATAGATAGTGTTTGCAATTTCATTTAAGCAAAATACTGTTTATAATCTTAAATATATGCCATTCTAGCAGTCGCATAATTGGCTGATGCAGTGCAGAGATAAAAACGGGGCAGGTGGAGCTCCTAGATTGGCTGCTTGCAAGTAACAGGTGTTTAGTTAGAACATAGTATCTATAGTTTAGTATATTCACCATGTGTACGGCCAAAAAACATGTAAGGTGCTACTTAATTTAGCTTAACTTAACTTAAACCTTCAATTTCAGGGAAAACATATAACAAAAAAAAAAAGTAAACTGCCCAACACGACCTACAGTGAGAATTTGGAAATGAGCAATAGTTTAAGATTTGTATAATGTGATTGGCGATTGTGTGGCAAGCTATAGGGCATTGCATGGAAATCGATGTAGATAGTGCAAAGGAACAGCAAAATGAAATAAACGCCATTTATTCATTTTGGCAAATTATTTTCTTCTGGCGGATAACAAGGTCAAATTGCACCTCCGGGTTCAATTTCCGCCTTTGGTCTGCGTGCATAGAGTTTGCATGTTCTTCCTGTGCTTGTGCCAGATACTCTGGTTTCCTCCCACAGTTCAATGACATGCAGATTAGGATAACTGCTAATAGGCATCCTCAAATTGTCCATAGTGTGTGAATGAACATGCGTTTGTGTGACTCTATATACAGTACAGGACAAAACGATATAGATAATGAGTGAGTGTGTTTTCCTTTGGCATACGACATTGCCTATAACAAGGTTTAATTTGAAAACCATTGCCTGTCCCTTTTTAGAAGTGTGGAATGTCCATGTTTCAGTCAAACCACTATACCGAGTGGACACTTTCCATAGCAAAAATTGACACGTCATGAAATGACACGTCATCAGATCTTTCTGTCACTTGGTCTGTGTGGCGAACCTACTGCGTGCGAGCTAAATGTGTTCAATGGATTTTGGAGAATGGTAAAGGCTCTTATTGCCATTGAAGTGACACCAGCATTAATGGGATATACAGTAAGTATGCATCGCTTAACATCCATGATACACTGTGTAATAGGACATTTTTTGCAGACATCTTATTATATACTTAACAAACCTATGTGGGATATTGTAGTGTAACCTTCTTGTTTTACTTCCACATTGACACTTCTCTTTTTTTTCTTTGGCTCCTGTTATCAATAGTACTGGTTTGTGCATGTGGAAGCCACAATGCATTTACATTAATATTTTTTAAAGGAAAATGAACCATAAAGATAACATTAAACCAATTTACACCAAGATTTGTAAACTTTGAATGTTGTGTACAAGAGACATGAGAATGTTTTATGTTTGCTATATCTGGTTACGTCTCCTGGAGTGGGATTTCTGAACTATGATACAAACTTAGTGGACCACAGACATATATATATATATATATATATACACTGTCACATGATGCACAAATGGACGTTCTACAGTGCATACCTACCTTTAACCTTGATAAAGTGCTCTTGTCAACAACAGAAATGAAACTAAAACTACAGTAGTAGAGGAGGAAGCTGACAATGATGGACACTGAGATTTTTGTATTGTTAGTATTGTCAAGTCTGTCAAGCCCATTGCTTTTTCATTACTGTAAATAATTCTGTTTAAACTCAGACTCACACCTCAGATGTCAGATATGTGCAACATGTCATGTTGAGGAAGTTGGAGATGGGGGGCTTTAAATAGTGATGCTGTGAGTGTGGGGAGGCACTTCAGTGTTTGATTTCCACGGTCTTGGACTTTTTCAGATGGATCAAGTTTGAAGAAAAGGTGGAGAAGGGTGGAGAACGCTGGAGTAAACCTCATGTGGCAACACTCTCCTTGCACAGTCTGTTTGAGCTCAGAACGTGTATAGAGAAGGGCACCATCATGCTAGATCTGGAAGCTTCCACTCTGCCGCAGGTTGTGGGTGAGTAAAGCTTTTTTTTAGTGAATTTTCTGCTCAGGAATCTCAGTGTCATTAGGCTCCTTGTGGAACCACTGGCAAAGTATAACTAAATATGATGGCAGGTTGGTTCTTGAAATTGAAATCTCCATTTTCTCCCTAATTTAGTCTTTAAACCATTAATTTAGGTTTCATATATTCACATGACATCTATCACCTGGGGAGCAAGAATGCTTTCACATATTTTCTCCAAGATTCAATCGGGATTCAGTGGCAGACTTGCAGATTAATTCCCCATGTCAGTCTTTGGCAACCGATCTATGATGGGTAAAAGCCCAATATTGATGTCCCATATTGGGATGAAACCCCTGAGTGAAAAGGGGACCTATGTCATGCAGAAGTCACTTGTTAGGCAAAAGACGTTCCTGGTTGGATAAACCTCCATGTGGGACAAAAGCTTGGTTGAGCAAAGGCCCAGGTAGGGCACAGTTTCTGATTGTGCAAACTTTTCTGTAGGACAGAAGCATAGACTATAAAAAGAACTGGACAAATCCTCTGTGACATCACCCATAGTTTTTCTAAGGAGCTCTCGTCATCGTCCTCTTGGCATGAGCTGCCTGCTAAACATGGCTACGTACCTCAGTTACCACAAGATAACTAGCGTATTTTTAGCTTAGCTAAAATGCTAAATGATTAATGTTAATTTACAACCTTACATTTCTTTCCATTTGATTCCATTTGAACTCCATTATCTGTAACATTATTCAGGACATAGTAGTAACTTTTGTGTTTCCTATGGTGAGTTAAACTACAGCGATTCTAGTTAGCTGGTTAGCTAAAGCTGCAGCTCTCACTCCAATAATTATCTATAATTTTATGACTTATTATAATTTTAACTGATGAGTTACATAAAAATTCCCCTCTGCAGTTGTCATGAATTTGAAAATCTAGCTACAGAGACCTTAGTTTTTTAGTACCATGATGTACCATTGTACAGTACAGATTTTTAGTACCATGCTGTAAACATTGTTTTAACATGGGGGTCACTTTTGGAGTCAGCTCCCAGTGGACATTCAAGGAACTGCAAGTTTTTGCAGTCAACATTGACTTCTTTTTTTTTTTTTTTTAACTGGTGGTTGCCTCTTGGACAGATGCCCTATTCGTGTGCGGAATCCCCTGCCTGTGGAAAATCATCATAAATCACATTTATATAATTTTTTTTTTTTACTTTAAATGTGTCTACCATCCATTGGGTTGCAGGTTTTTTTTTGGTACCATGTCAAAAAAGATATGATGCAGAATAGTTTATTTATGTAAATTCATCTCTCTTACTATGCTCATTTCCTGACATGTTTTCATGTTTAATAATTGTGAGTGCTTACATAAAGTTTTTCTTATATAATATAATATCGCTATAATTTCAATATAATGCCATTATTAAATGAATGAAACTTTATGTAAGCACTCACAAACTTAGCGTACTTTATTTATAGTTACTTGTAAAAACTGCCTCACATAACAAGAGATTTCAGTCTAAAGCTTGTCGGCCGTCACTTACAGGTATCTAAGTTACCAAACCAAAGACTTTTTCTTGAAAAGCCTCCTTTCTTCTGAAATACTGCTCAAATTACCAGTTCATAAGCTCTGAATGTGAATTGCAGGAAATGGGACAAGCTGTATATTTTTTTTCAGAGACGATTACAGACAGTCAGATCGATGCCGGCCTTTTGAAGCCAGAACTGAAGGATAAAGTCACTTATACCTTGCTCCGGAAGCATCGGCACCAAACCAAGAAATCCAACCTGCGCTCCCTGGCCGACATTGGCAAGACGGTCTCCAGTGCAAGTAGGATGTTTTCCAGCACGGATAATGGTAATACAGGTGCCAGTTTGGTGCAGTTATCATCATCATTATTATTATTATTATTATTATTATTATTATTTATAAATTTTAATCCTTACTTTATCAATCATTCTTTTAAATCATTTTCTTTTTCTTCTTAAATAGACAAGGCGATCTTTCTTGAAAAAGTATCAAAAACAGGATTATGAGTCATTAAATCTGATTATTTTTTATTAAGGTTAATGAACAAATATTTACTGTTTGAAAACACACAGACAATATATCACGAGTAAAATGTAGAGATTCTGTGGAAATTACACATCTGCAATCAGTATATTTTATAAAACGCTGTTGTTAATTATGTAAATCCTTTGAATAGCACAACTAAGCCTTATTATCCCAGTGTGCACTATTTCACTAATCACCATAAACAAAACAATCATTTAATTAATCATGCTAATGTCGTTTAACACCAGTTTATGGTATTTGACTGTAATTGACATATAATTATGGCTTATCTTAACACTGTGTGAAGCAGGTTTAGCATTACTAATGACTATATCATTGCAAATTGTCGATTTTGCCTTTCCTGGGTCCATAGTACATTACAGGAACAACTCACTGTCTTTTGTTAATAGTGTTTAAAGGTATACTCTAGTAGTTTTTAACCTAATCTCAATTCATTGCCTTCTTTATGGGCAACCAAGAATTTTGATGATTTTTATATAATTAATGCATTAGTGTGGCAAATGTATTTTCAAATTTGTGTTTTGTTGCACTTACACCAATCAGCCATAACATTATTGATATTCGCCTAATTTTAGTAGGTCCCCTTCTTTTGCCACTAAAGCATTAACCACCTACTGTATGTGTTCTGACACCTTTCTATTAGAACTAGCATTAACCCTTGCCTTAATTTGAGCTACCATTAACTCTTCTATGGTCAGGGGTAGCTCAGTGGTTAAGGTATTGGACTACAGTTCGGAAGATCCCAGGTTCAAACCCCACAACCACCAAGTTGCCATTGTTGGGCCCTTGAGCAAGGCCCTTAACCCTCAATTGCTCAGATGTATAATGAGATTAAAAAAAAAAAAGGTAAGTCGCTCTGGATAAGAGCGTCTGCCAAAAGCCTAAATGTATTGGATGAGACTACACAGGCTTTCACTTTATTTCCTTGGATCACATTTGGTATGTCCTGGTAACAAGAGTAAGAGCTACAGTTTCAATATTTTATTACATGTAACACTTTTTCCGTATAACACTTTTTCCCCAAAGTCGATGTGTTGAAAGGGGAAAAAACGAGTGACTTTGACGAGGGCCAGATTGTGATGGCTATAGGACGGGGTTGGAGCCACTCCAAAACGGCAGCTCCTGTGGGATGTTCCTGGTCTGCAGGGGGCAGGACCTACCAAAAGTAATCCAAGAAAGAAAATCTGGTGACCAATGAGTGACCAAAGCTCACACTGGGAGCGAAGGGTAGCCTGTGTAGTCTGATCCAGGAGAGCTAATGTAGCTCAAATTGAGGAAAAGGGTAATGCTGATTGTGATAGGAACACACCGTGCGTCACTGTTAGGGTGGCAAAGAGGGCGGGGGCTACTCAATATTAACTATTAAGTATAATAAGCTTATAATTTTATGGCTGATCGGTGTATGTTGCCTACTTTCAATGCTTATTGATGTAATTAGGCTGCCTTATAGGTGAATAAAATGTCAATGTGGCCGATGGGTATTAGCTTCAATACATCTGGAGTATTCCTTTATTTAAACATTCTCTCTGTGTGTATTAATGAATAACATGCTGCAATTAGTAAGATGTTTTATTACGTTGTTGAGAATGTAACTTTGTTATGTATGGGTTAATCTTAGTCAGTCATTAGCTTTAGATTATTAACACTAATCGATGTCATTAAGGCAATGTCCTGGGCAAAGTACTTGTCCCTTATGAGACATTCACTTTACTGCTGTGAAAGCAAACGTTTATGATCTAATATATCAGTTCAATGATGATGGACCTGTATATTACTTTCCATCGATCGTTCCACAAAGGTACAATGTTAAAATTTTTATTTAAGTATTACACTTTATGTAAGTATCAAAAGCTTGAACGATGATTAACCCAGTAAAGAAGTTACTCTCACAAATCATTTGCTACTTTCTCACATTCTTTCAGCTTTTCTCAACGCCTTCCTTTTCCACTTTGCTTCAATTCTTTCTCATTGTTTCTTTGCTGCGATAAGCTTGTAGTTCATTTGAGAACTCGGTGCCTTGTCTAACGGCTCGTGCCTCTCAAGAAGATCTGAGAGCCTCAGGAAGTCCCAGCGCAGAATGGCTTAGTAAGTCTAATGAGTGCTCTAGGATCCAACCCCCCCTCCCCAGTAGACTCCATATCATGTAGAGTCCTTACCTTTGCATGCTTGCTGTGGGTTACACTGTGGAGTGATGTGAATGTTTAATAACTCATCTGTTTGTCTACTAAAGTTTGGCCATCCTGATTTGTTCTTGTGTCGTTTGCATCCAGCGACTCAACCCCATTAAAAAGTTTCCTGATAAGTTGTCATAAAATGAGGCTTTGTTGTCTGTTGATATCATAATTCTGTTATATAACCGGAGATCGTATTGCAGTTTGGTCTTTGATCTTCAGCTCAGTCATTCAGTAACAAAATTTTCCATCGCCTCATCTTATTGCAAACAGATTTCGATCAGCGTTTATCAGTAGTACCGGATTGGGAAATGAAAGTACAAAGATCTGCCCTTGCCGATAATAAATGCATTATTTAAAAAATAAATCTTTAAGGCCTTAATGTTTTTTTCCTGCATCAAACTGACACCCGTACCATTTATATTTTTTGTTTCTTATTTATTTTTTATTAATGTTTAATAATCAGTAATTTTTAACTGTTTGAATGTTTCCACAGTGGTGTAAGGACTACTGTGTTTTTTATTTTTATTATTATTATTATTATTTTTTTTTTTTATTAATCTTGGTTGGGTACATATATCTTAACGATTAATCTGCACTACAGTCCATTCCACCAGTAAGTATTCCCAATATACAAACTTACAATAGCCTCAAGTCGTATGTACGGTGAGACGTTTCCCTTTTGTACTAAGTAAAATTACCACATGTTAACTCTGACATTTGTATTTAGTGTTAAAGGAGGCTGTTTAAGCTTTTGGAGTTGCACGGCCCAGTTTATGAGGGGTTACATTTAGACGCCCGTGACGGATTTGGCGTTTCTTCGCTGTCCAGCTTGGGATTTGCTTTCTGGACTTCTCTTCAGCTTTGCATGCAGAGTGGAATGCGCCACTGTCTGTGTTTGCGCTGATCCCTTTTTCTCATTGATTTGCTACCGATTCTTATTGATTTCTCATCCGTCTGTGATTACCGAGCTAACATTCTCAGGACTGATCATTTCTCTCAGGTAGTCCTGCCACTGCACATCGAAACCTGACGTCAAGCAGCATGAACGATATTTCTGATAAACCAGAAAAGGATCAGGTATGTACGTTTACATTGCTGTATTATCCTTCCCACATGAATTGTGTTTAAATTAATATTTGGAACTGCTTACACATGAGAAGATTTATGATGTATAAGGTTTGTCTAAGAAACAGCTTTCAGTCACATTGGTAGTATTTAAACAAGTCCATAGTACGCTACAGGCATAATAACCACCAATAAGTGGTTTAGTGGTTAGCACAGTGGTCTTGCACCTCCAGGGTTGGGGTTCGATTCTCACCTCAGGTCCATGTGCATGGAGTTTGCATGTTCACCCCATGCTTGGTGGGTTTCCTCCGGGTACTCTGGTTTTCTCTCACAACCCAAAGACATGGAGGCTAATTGGCCCGTAGTGTGTGAATGAAAACTGGACATCGAGCTGGCAACCCGACTGCTTAAGTAACTGCCACAGAAAGGACGGATATATCTCCAGGGTGGAAAGTATCCATCGCCTGGATCGCATGTGGACAGACCAAAATGAAAAAAATCAAATAATAATAAAAAAGGATACTACATATGGCTTTGAAAGTCCTTGATTTAAAAGAAATCATGATTTTCCGTCTTAGAATTAAGATAATCAATTTTAGTCCAGTTTTCTTTTCATTTCTTGGTGCATGAATGGTAATATTGATTTTCATGAAAATCTTGACATGCTTATTACTGTTACTGTCGAGAAAATGGTAGCTACAGTTCTCTAGCGGTTATTTGTGAGGTTTTTCTGTTAGTGAGTTTATTCATTTATAAGCTATTCATTGATGCAACTTCATCTTGGTAAACATGATATATGTACAGTATATACAGTGTACCACTGGCACCCAATGCAGCCGGTGCTCATTTGTCCATATTTATTTGATAAATTTTTGTAACTACATTTATTATACATTTGGATAATACTGGGCACATGTGCATATTTTCATGGCAGACAAGTCATTTGGAAAATTACTGCACTCAAGGCTTAACATTTTCCTGTGGTAGAGTCATAGTACACTTAAGTCACTATTTTTCAGTAAAGAAGGAATAGCGGTGCACTATTTTTATGGAATAGTTGTCAAAATGCAATGCATTTTTTAAAAAAATGTTAAGCTCTCTATTTTAATAAGATGTGTAGTCCTACCACTAAATGCCATGCTTCATATTTACAAATCCGACCTGTCAACACATTGGTACTGTATTACTCCCAAATCAAATGTTCAGCTTTCTAGTGTTTGTTAGAGTCATGGTGATATGGTGCTTATGAAGTTTTGCTCTCTCCTCCATAAAAATGTGAAAGGATTGCAGAGCACGCTGATGTCACCATTAATATGCTGGAAAAGTATTTCCTGCAGATGTGGCTGTGGCATGTGTGAGATCTGCATCAATAGTTGTTTTTTTTTTTCTTAGCTGTGTAAATACTTTGATATCTTATTGTCTATATATATATATATATATATATACACAGTACTGTATATAAATAAATGCATATACTGTACATTATGTACTATGTACACTTTATTATCAGAGTTACAACCTCTTAAATGTTGAATGCATTCCAAAATCCACCATGTGCTTTAGCTTTGGGAAAGCAAGTGAACAGCAAATCTGCCTGTTTTGTATATTATGTTAGTCCATGTTTCCACATTTCTGCTGCCCCGTGGTACAATAACAGAAAGTTGTCCTGTCCTTTAGGGTGAAGTTTTCCCACTGAAGTGTTCTGTCAATGAGTAACACAGTAGTAGACATATCAGCTCAATCGGGACATTTATGGCAGGATATTAATGTAGTCTTGTTCTGGATTTAGACATGTCTTGATGTTGCAAGAAATCCAAATCAGAGTATTTATTACAGTAGCATTAATATATTTTTATCATTAGACAATAATCAACTAAAGGGGTTAAATCCCTACACTCAAAAAAATGATCTGGACTTCCTGAAGGTTTTACATATTGACTTAGTCTTTCAGTATAAACACAGAGAACTTTAAAAGTCTACGTAGTTAAACTACTAAATTAACATTTTACCAAACAGTCAGAAGCAGTGATGGCCTTGCAGCCGGTGATTAATGATAAACTGTCTAACATCACTTTGTGATACCGAGGCGAACAGGACTGGAGTAGTGGGGGACTTTTTACCTTCAGTCTGTAAATTGTAAGATTTGGCAGCAGTTTAAAAGCTTTGTATCAGCAGAAGAAGCTAGCTTTAAAGTTGTCCCTCAGAATGTCAGCATTATATTGTAAGAACAGCACCATTTCACTTTCATTGTCAATGTAACCAATGGTGTTGTGGGAGAAAAAGAACTGGTATGCAGGACTAAGCCAAGGCACAAGCTGTACCACAGCCCCATTTAAACAAATGGACACTTCTTGCCATTCCCTGGAATATACTGTACCACCATAAATGTCTTGCTTTGGCATGGCACACTCTTGATCTACAACTTCAGGCAAACTTTTTTTTTTTTTTTACATTTATTTATTTACCACCATGTCTGTATATTCAGCTGAAGAACAAGTTCATGAAGAAGTTGCCCAGGGATGCCGAAGCCTCCAACGTGTTAGTCGGAGAAGTCGACTTCCTGGATACACCCTTTGTGGCCTTTGTGAGGCTACAGCAGGCCGTCATGCTGGGAGCACTAACAGAAGTGCCAGTTCCAACCAGGTATCATCTAAACTATATGTCAAACATCTGAGATCACCGAATATTTCATTAGCTATAACTCTTATGCTGAGGAAGACAGACCTTGATTAGGTTCAGGGAGCAGGTTATGAAGAATTTGACTTTGGAAAGCGATTGGAGATAACAAAACTTTGCAGGCTACTACAAGCCTCCATGTTCTGAGTTAGGGTTCGTCATAATTAACAAATTAGTTGAATCAGCTGATTCTCAGAAAGAAAGAGAAGAAGTTGAATCAGCTGATTGAGCCAAAGCATCACCAAACTGTGACACTAGCCCTCTGGGACTTTGCATAACAATCCCTGTTTTAAGTAAATATATGTATTTTAAATGTGTTCATGAAAGTGTCCATTTATTTCCCTTCATTTACTATTTCAAATGAATCAGAGATGTACAGTATACTACAATAAATAACTTTTTTTCCCCTATACAGGTTCCTTTTTATTCTTCTCGGCCCCAAAGGCAAAGCGAAGTCATACCATGAAATCGGTAGAGCCATTGCCACCCTCATGTCCGATGAGGTACGAGTGATAAGAAAAATGAACTCGTTTTGCTTTATTTTGATATGAAGTTTTTAGATACTGACCAACATGTTCACTATGAAGGTTTTCCATGATATTGCGTACAAAGCCAAGGATAGACAGGATCTGCTTGCTGGCATTGAAGAGTTCTTGGATGAGGTCATCGTCCTCCCTCCTGGTGAATGGGATCCTACCATCAGGATAGAACCTCCAAAGTCCCTCCCTTCTTCAGATAAAAGGTCCAAATTCCTTTAAGATTTGCATGCCATCTCATATTTTTTTACTGATCATTATGATTTTAATAAATGTCTTGGTGCTGCAACTTATGTTTATAATACTCTACGCAAATGAGTAGAAGTAAAAACATGATAACTTTGTAGTTCAAGCTAAATGCATCTATCAACAAAGAGTGATACTTCATATCCAAGTTTCTCTCATATAGAGCAGTCAGTAGCATTCAGTCAAAAAGGAAGCAGAGCAGGGTAGCAGTGAAGTAAATGTCGCATCTGTGCAGGAGACGGGACTGCATGCTGATGCCTTGACCTGCTAGTCATTTATTTTTAAACATTTTTGGTAGCTAAGAGTTGCTATTTGGCTACGTTTGATGTTTATGACATGTACACAGTTGCTAATCAGAAACATTCAAAATTAGGTGTTTGAAATTGGTTAAAAAACATTGTCATAGTCTCCCAACTGGCATCACAAAAATTATTCTTCTAGTCCCCTGGAGTTTGCAGGTTCTAGTCCTGATGATGTCACAGCCATCCGAGGTATATAAGGGAGTGTGTTCATTGTTCTATGGAGTAGTATTGGCTGTCAGGAGAGAAGGGGTGGTGTACAATCATAGGGGTGGTATATGATCATAGGGGTGGTATACGATCATAGGGGTGGTATACGATCATAGGGGAGTTATATGATCATAAGGGTGGTATATGATCATAGGGGTGGTATACGATCATAGGGGAGTTATATGATCATAAGGGTGGTATATGATCATAGGGGTGGTATACG
>JAQMYG010000014.1:15188893-15207770 GCA_030014215.1 Clariallabes teugelsi | reverse complement strand
AGGGGTGGTATACGATCATAGGGGTGGTATATGATCATAGGGGTGGTATATGATCATAGGGGAGTTATATGATCATAAGGGTGGTATACGATCATAGGGGTGGTATACGATCATAGGGGTGGTATATGATCATAGGGGTGGAATACGATCATAGGGGTGGTATATGATCATAGGGGTGGTATACGATCATAGTGACGCTGGCAAACATGGACGTCTGTGTGCCCATTCAAGTGAAAGTGGGTGGATAGCATGTTGTGTTTTTTTTTTTTTTTTTGCTAGTGAGTTACATTGCCCCTCAATAAATGTGTAAATAAATGCACTTGGTTGGCTTCACATGCCTGGAAGGAAGCACATGAAAGCTTTCACCCTCCCCTTTGCTAGCTATTGTTTGATAGGGCAGAGCCGCCAGCAAAGTATGAACTGGCCATAAAAAAGCACAAAATGATTGATTAAATAAATTATTTAATATTATATATACTAAAATGTATTCAGTATTGCATTCAGTATTGATCGATCGCTTCATGTTCTAAATATCCAGAACATGTGGCATTTCTTTAGAGCTACAGCTCTGTTCTTTGGCACTGTATGTTTAATTCACTTCCTCCAGTTCATTCAGATTTGAATCACTTTGTCACTGCAGTCAAACGCAGAACACATCACATCGATGGTCTTTTAAAGGTTATTTTAAAGTTCTTATTTGCCCAAAAGAATTGCGAAGATGATATAAATTCACCAGCGTTCCATTAAACTCAACTACATTTTGCATATTTGAAAGCATCCAAAGTGTGGAGTTTGTTTAGCACACCAAAGGTATCAATCTGGCTCGGGTCAGGACGCAGACAAATAGATGTGAAAGTGCCCTTAAAGCACTGGCTCTAAGTGAGAACACTGTACTGTATATACTGACTCTCCTATTCAACATCTCCTGTCACCCCGGGCTGTTTTCCAGGAAGAACATGTACGCCGGAGGAGACAACGCACAGATGAATGGGGACACACCCCATGACGGGGGACACGGAGGTGGAGGACACGCCATCGGTGACGAGCTGAAAAAGACAGGACGGTGCGTCTCCCGTATTTTTAAACCGTTCTACTCTGTTATGTTTCCCTCCGGTCAGCAGTTCTAAAAATAGCAGATGAAAAGGAAACAGCTTTTGTAAAGTGCCAGCATCTTTTGAGGTTAAGAGATGAAGAGCAGGAAGACTCCAGGCTGATTTGCCATACACAGATTAAAAGAGCTGAGTTGAAATGATTTCGCTTGTATTATACCGATGATGTTGATGGTATTATACAAAATATCACCTTAAATTAACAGTGGAGTCTTAGTGTAATGAAATGGTTTTAAAATGGAATGGCACGTATGGAATTTTCATATAGTTCTATGTTAAACCATTGGAATGCTATTATACATAATGGTATCCAGATGTTTAAGAATATGCTGCTTGTATGCAGTTGTTTAAGTTCTTTTTTTTTGGCATACCATTATTTGCATGTTGTTCATTGCTGTGAGGTTGCCAGATTTTTCTGGAGTATAAAAAAAGACACTCCAATTAAACACTGGTGATGGACAATGTGTACTAAAGAAGCACAATGTGTTTTCTATTGCTTTCAATAACAGGATGATAATATAAAATCATCATACAGCCTTAAAGGTAGCATGGTGGCTTAGTGGTTAGCACCGTCGCCCTGGGTTGAGTCAAGGGTTCGATTCCTGCCATGAGTCTGTGCGCATGGGTGATGGCATGTTCCCTCTGTGGGTGGTGGGTTTACTCACAGTTTAAAGATATGCAGATTAGACAAATTGGCATTCCTAAATTACCCATAGTGTGTGAATGAACATGTGAGTGTGTGTCCAGGGTGTACCCTGTCTCGTGCCCTAAGTCTCCGAGGATAGACTCCAGGCACCTGCAATCCATTATACTGAAAAGAATGATATGTGCATGTAGCCATAATATTTAAACCTGCTTAATACTGTGTAGGTCCACCTTATCCTGCCCAAACAGCTGTGACTTATCAAATCATAAGCTCATCATGCTCTCTGTAGGTGAGCTGTGGTACCTGCCACAACGACTTAAACAGCAGGAACTGTTAATCCAAGGAGGAGCTGCCATGGATCTGCTTCGTTTGTCTAGCACATCCCATACTTTAGACTTCTTGATCGGATTGAGATCTGTGGAACTTGGAGTCCAAGTCAACACTAAACATTTGTTCCTCAAACTGTTCCTTGACAGTGTTCGCAGTGTGATAGGGAGAATTATCCTTCTGAAAGATTGCCATTAGGAAATACAGCTGCGTAGGTAGGTTGGTAGGTAGTTGATGTGAAAGTAACATCGACATCCAAACAAGGTTTCCCATCAGAACATTGCTCAATGCGCCACCTTGTCTCCGGTGGCTTGTCTTCCTTTCATAGTACGTCTTGGTGCTATCACTTTCTCAGGTAAGCAGCATACTGTACATGCAGCTGGCTGTTCACATGATATGAATGAAATGTGATTCACCAGATCAGGCTACCTTCTTCCATTGTGCCACTGTCCAGCTCAGATGCTTATATGCTATTGTAGGCGCATTTGGCAGTGGCCAGTGGTCAGCATGGGTAATCTGACTGGTCCGTGGCTATACAGCCCTACAGTATACACAGCAAGCGGTGAAGGACTGACACCTTCCTATTATAGCCAGCATTAACCGTTTCTCTATAAAATCAGACTAGACTATTATTCACTGCCCACATGCATGGCCTTGGGCAATCATGGTCCTGACCACTGCATACCATGAACACCTACTGCTTTGAAGAATCGCTCTCCAAGAATAGATTGTCTAGCCCATGTCATAGTCAGTCACTCGGATCCTTACGCTTGCTCGTTTTTCCTACTTCCAACATGGATATCTGAGCGTTCACTTGCTGCCTGATGTATTCTGTCCCTTGAAATGTGAACATTTATTATATAAACATCTGGCTTCCACAATAATTATTCATTAGCATTGGCACTTGATCCAGCATGTTGTGTGTTTCTGCTTGATGTTACTTGGAATTACTAGTAATGTTGACTAGTATTTAGAGTAATATGTGACTACAAGAAATGGTGAGGTGGGACACAATGGCACACAGCTTTGTTTTAGTCCATAAGACATAGGTCTGTGTACTGAGGTTTGTGGGTGAGTCCGTTAGCAATACGGCTGACCAGTTGCGTTTTGAAAAACCTGGAATTTTCTTGGAAAATATCAGTTCAATTCCTTTGAAAAGTAAAAACACACCTCACATCGGCTCCATCCGTGCAGCAAAATTTTTCTGCTTCAATTAATTAGTTAATTAATTAGTTAATTAATTAAACAATTAATTAATAAAATTTTATTATTATTAATAATAATAATAATAATAATAATAATATAGTTTGGTGCCTTTCTGCTACAATTGTTTTTAAAGTTCTGTTTTAAGAAATCTTATGACATGAAACGTCCAATTGTTTTTTGTATTCTTCTTATTCAGTTTTTGTGGAGGCCTTGTACTTGACATTAAAAGGAAAGCGCCATTTTTTGCCAGCGATTTTTACGATGCATTGCACATCCAGTCTCTCTCTGCCATCTTGTTCATCTATTTGGGAACAGTTACCAATGCAATCACGTTCGGAGGTCTGCTGGGAGATGCCACGGAAAACATGCAGGTAAAACACATACCTACTGCTGCCAGTATTCTTATTACTTTACTGTAATTACTGAGTGTAATAATACAGATAGAAACACTATAATTTAATATGTATGGCCGATTAACAGTAGGAGAGCTCCACCAAGGACATTCAGTACTGATAAATGTAACAATGAAGCTTGACTTCATCACACTCTGGACCACACAAACCACACACACACACACCCACACACACCAGATAACACCACACATTACCCACAGCACTTGATGACCTCATGCCAGGACAGTAAGATCCCTGCTCGGCTCACTGTTGCCTTGTTTTTCTAACACTGATAAGTACACACACACACACACACACACACACACACACACACACACACATCTACAGTACACTTAACAGCATTCCATACTGGGTCAGGGTGAGCTGGTGTGCAAGGGGAATTAGCTTAGCCTCTGTTGCATGGCTCTGCATGTGTTAAGTTCACCTCACTGGCTCTGTGCAGGGTGTGCTGGAGAGTTTTCTGGGCACAGCCGTGTCAGGAGCTGTCTTTTGCCTTTTAGCTGGACAGCCACTCACCATCCTCAGCAGTACAGGGCCAGTACTTGTATTTGAGAGACTCCTCTTCACCTTCAGCAGGTTTTTATCTTATTTTATGCTCCTAACAGGACAATAACCCCAAAATGACCTATATACACCAGTCACAAATTATAAGAATATTGAGCTTTTTATTATAAGGAAATTAAAAGGATGTCATTTTATAATAATAATCCTAAACCCTATTTGATGAACTGGGCGTAGAAAGTCACATGGGCGTAGAAATCCCCAAATACACATGATCACGTGCTTTTCTGGTGGTTTTTGGTTGTTTCTATGCCAAAAAATAAAATTATATATATATATATATCCGTGCAGGCAACACAGCATAGGTCAATGAAAAAATTTAATGAAATAATTTTTATATATATCCATATGACCAAAAAATATATAAGTCAAAGGCCAAAGGAATGTTTGCGATTGTGTTGTTTACCTTAAGGCTATAAAAACATTTATTTATACATATACATATCTATTTTTTTGGCAAATGCATCTTGTCATGTTCTTATATTTTTTGCAGCTAAATATAATAAAAAGTTTATTTTATGCACTGACATTCAAGTGTATACTGTATGTGTCTCCTTATCATAGAGTGAGTTTTAAGGGCTTAGTAACTGCAATGTGATTTCAGCTGCTTAAAAGCATTTAGGATAAGGTGGTTAAAGGAATTTTAGATTATAAGAACTTGCATTAAGAATTGTACCTTTACCCTTGAGCTTGTATTAACACTTTATTATATAATGTGCTACAATATTATATCCCCAATTTGTCATTCTACTTTAAAACACATAAACTGTAAACTCTGACGTTGCAGAGAAAACGACTTTGATTACCTGGAGTTCCGGTTATGGATCGGTCTCTGGTCAGCCTTCTTGCTCATGGTGCTGGTTGCTACAGATGCCAGTTTCCTGGTGCAATACTTCACGCGCTTCACAGAAGAGGGCTTTTCCTCGCTTATCAGCTTTATCTTCATCTACGACGCCTTCAAGAAGATGCTGAAGCTCGCCCACTACTACCCCATCAACTCTGACTACAAAGTCGACCATGTCACGCAGTACGACTGCTTGTGCATGGCACCCACTATAGGTAGAGAATTGTACTTCACAGTAATGAAAATCTGGGGTTAGATATTTAGGCTGTGTCAAGTCACGTCATGTCAGGTCATATCAGGTCAACATGTCAGGGTCATGTTAAATTATCATGTTATGTTATTAATGTTGTCTTCTCGTACCATTAAACAACCATGTTATGTTGTCATCATGCCATCATGTGAAGATGTGTCATGTCATATTTTCATGTGCTTTCGGGATGACAGAATGAATTCATATATTATTTATTTATTCACAACAGGGTTTCACAAGAATCAAAAGCTAGGTTGTGCTAGTTTGTACAAGTGCCAGAGTGATCTACGTCAATGCTTCTTATAGATTAAGAGGACTGCCCTGCATATTTTAGTGTTTTCCCTGCTCGGCCACACCCACTCAATTAAAAAATGGCTGTTAATTAGTTAAATCAGGTTTGCCGTAAGCTGAGGAAATACTAAAATCTGTGGGGCAGTGGTCTTCTATGATTGTAGTTGAGAATCACCAAGCTATGTGATGAAAAAAGGCTATTTTAGACAGTTGAAGAAGACATTGAGGCTTAGAGGCATTCTGAGTGGAAGTTTTAATATATATAACAGTTTTGATAAGGGTAAGATTCAGGTGAGTCTTCATACAGGAAAAACATTTTGCAAAGGCAGATTGATATCCTCTATGAGACTTCAGAGGTGGACCCAGTTACTGAGTATTCAGAGAGAACATGAGCAGACCACATACTAATCCCTCAGGGACTCCAGAAGCGAGATAATGACACTGAACATCAGTTATATTGGCCCGAGGAGGCCTGAGGTGCAGTCTCATTCTTCTACCCGAACTTGGTAGACCGTGGCGTTATAAACCTCTCTGTGCCCTCATTTCCAGGCGATGCAAATTGTAATACTTTAGTACCATTGTGTGCTTCAAGCTTTGTTGCAGCAGTTTAGAAAAGGCCCACATATGGATTCCAGGTGTCCACAGACCAGTAGCACGGTGGCATAGTGGTTAGCCCTGTGGCCTCAGAGTCAAGGTGTGCGTGGGTGGATTTCCTCTTGGTATTCCAGTTTTCTTCCAACAGTCCAAAGACATGCAGATTAGGCTGATTGGCGTTTCCAAATTGCCTGTAGTGTGTGAGGGATTGTGCCCTCGGTCGAGGCTACTCCCCTGGATTGGGCTCCAGGCCTTCCTTGACCCCGTACAGGATAAATGGGATAGAGAATGAATGAGTGCGTGCCCATATGTTGTACACTGATCAACTGATACAACTTTAAACTATTAACATTAAAACCACCTAGGTTTTAGCTTCCTTTGTGCCACCTTGCGCTCTGGCCCCTTGGAGCATGACTTCATTGGACCTCTGCTCTGGTGTCTGGCACTTGGTGCTTTGGGTTGCGATGTGGGGTCTCTAGGGATTGGGCTTGTTTGTCCGATGCATCTCTTGGGTGCTCGATTGGATTGGGATCTGGGGAATTTGGATGCTGGATCAACTAAACTCTTTGCCTGCTGAGCCACATGCACAGTAAGCTATGATGTGCTTGATCTTCTGATACCTTTCTGTTAAAGTAAGCGTTGACTTTTTTGGCAGTTTGACCTGCGTTGGCTTTTCTGTGGAATCTGGCCAGGCAGGCCATCTTTTGGTCTTCACAGGCATGGATGAGCATTGGGCACCTATGATCCTGTCCCTACTGGTATATAATTGATTATTAGTGTTACTCATTTCACCTAGAATGTTATAGCTGATTGGTGTATGTGGAAGGATTAATCTACCAAGTAGTTTGAAAACTAGATCGGGGCAAAGCTCCCAGTCCTAATTTCAGCATAAAAGGAAATGAGAATCGAGTGATTGATAGTGGCAAAGGCTGCATATAAAACAAGGAGAAGAAACAGAGTTCTGTGTAAATCACTTACTTAAAAGAAATACTGCTTCCTTCAACATCAGGGCCTCATAATCAGACTGATGGTCTGAGTCTTTTATAGAACTGTAGAGAAGGAAACAACTACTGTATGTAGCAAAATTTAGCAAGTTGAGAATATGTTAATATCTTTAAGAAGATGTGTACAGTATGACATGAAGATGGAAGGACCCAGACCACATTACCGAGGTGTACAGACCCCATCTACACCCTATCTATGTATGTTTGCTGGAGGTTCATAAAAGAATGAATAATCCACACATAAAATGTTAAAGTTAAAACCTTAATTGGTCAGTTAACAAGCTCCAGTGAGTGAAAAGTAATTTTTCCCCCTTATTTAAAATAGCTGTGCTACTTTAATTCTATACTAGCTACAGTACTAGTAAATGATAGGGGCTGAGAGAGAGAGAGCCAACATGTCTGTTCTGTTTCCTGTCTGCACTTATGCACTGATGCATATTACAATATTTGCTCCATGAAGCATGTCTGATTTGGCATAAACTGGTCTTGGTCATATAAGTGCCCTATTTCTGTATAGCCGAGAGCCAAACTACAGGATATACAGTCTGTGCCATATACCTTTGTTGCACCACCTATTTATAATATTAACAAATTTCTACGTTTAAGATAGCAAGTTTTGATTAAGATTCATGATGCTTGCAAATTATTAACAAATAACTGTTTTATTTAAACACTTTGAGCTTTTCTGTTAGCCGTGTGGCACATGAATGATTAATTCCAGCATTAATGTTTAATCAGCTTTTTATGGACCTTCTTTGCAAACACAAACAAAGTATTATCTTCCAAAGGCAATTTTTATTTACTACATGCTTATCTCTTTGCTAAAAACCTTTTAAATCTGAAAATATATTTTAAAACAGGGGCGGTATGTACAGTAGTATGACCAGGCCTTTTAAGGTAGCACAGACATCTTTCATCCATCTTTTGTATCGCTGCTAAATAAAACCTTGAATTTATTCACTGTGCCGGAGCACAGCAGCATCACGACCTGTACCTATTCACTGTACTGTCACCACTCATCGCTGCTTCATTAGCAACAGCTGATACATGTGTTTGTTGTGACAGGTGGGCCAAAAAGAACAGAGGTGACAGGGTTAATCTGTCCCCACGTGGGTGGGTCGCCAGGGGGTTAGCGCACTCATCCGCCACCTACTACCTTCCTCCAAGGGGTTCTGTCTGCCTTCCCCCTAAGCGCACTGCAAATGCACTGGGAGAAACAACAACACAATGGAAATTAGCTGAGGCTGCTAATAAAAGATTAATGTTGGAGGGGGTGGCAAGCATTTCCCAGGTTGCATCATGCAGCGGCTCAGATGTGTCGTGCTGCTTATGATCAGCTGAAGGAAGTGACATGTTACAATTATAGCAAAACCAAATGGCAAACTGTAATGTTGCAGGGGATAAAGATCAGCCTGTGTTAAAGTGAACTAAATAAATGGTCTTGTACACAAATGCTATGTTTTTTTTTTCTGAAAAGAATAGGTTAAAGTTTAAGATAAGCTGATCAGCTTTAATGTAATCAGTGGTATTATTATTCAGGTTGAAGCCTATGTACATGTATGTTTAAATGTATTTTTAAACTGTAATTTCACAGTTTGTGTGACAACATTATTGGTACTGCTTTCCACTGGATTGGTGTCTTATACCTAGTTCATGGCAAGATTTTTAATCTACTGTTATTTCATCTTATTACAATCAGAGAGGATATAGAAAAGGACCCTGTTCGATAACCGGAGAGTGAATCACAGAAGAGAAATCGAAAAAAATCAAGTTTTGTCAGCGCACTAAAGTTTACTTTAGCGCTGTTATTTCAGCAGTGAAAATCCCAGTAAAAATATTCAGTTTAGCTTCACTAATTAATATCTCTTGGTGCAGGTGTTTGTTCACATTGTGCAAGTAGCTTATTTCAAAGTAGATTATTAAATCTGGCACATCACTTCACTTCACTGATTTTATTTATGGTGCATGTTTCATTTTAGGGAAATACCCAAGTACTGCAAAAGTTTCATGAAATTTTGTCTAACTAGTTTTGTGACAAAACATGGGTGAACAGACATTCAAAATACAATATAAAATAATATATTGTGCAGCCTGACAACTCTCATCCGTGCTAGTTTGGTATGAAATATTCTTATGTATAAGTCAGTATTTGATCTGTTATTTTATTTTTATTATTATTATATATTATTATTATTTCTTTCAGTAAACTCCTCAGAAGTACCCTCAGATTCAGCCGAAAGCACCTCTATGTGGTTCGCCAACTACACTGATTTAGTAAGTTACCAAATTTCAAAACATCAACTTCCTTCCTATGTATGAAATATTCCCACGGAACTAACAGATCGCCCGCTCCCTAGTTCGAACAATCTGTACTTCTTTTCAAGAGGACATTTTCATGACCACAGCCTTTTTATCTGACTGAAACCACACACCACTGTTGCAATTTTTGCCCCAGATTCAATTGAAATTTGATTCAGTATCCTTCCACCTAGCCATTATCTCTTAATAACAATGCTGAAAATGGTCACAACGGGTTCTTTGAGCTCATGCCGTCAGTCAAAGGTCACTGAAACCTAATGACCGAACGCAACTTGTTCCATGATTTTTAAAATCTCATTGTCCAACTCATTCTTTGTTGACTATGGGACGGATGTCTTCCTATGAGTATGGAGTCAGAATGCGTTTAGTATCAAGTTAAATTAAATTACAACACTTTTAGATGTTTCAAACCTAGATCAAAAGACAAATTCATTTGAAGTTAATCCATCATTAAAACGACATAACAGTTAACAGCTACTGTGGATTCTTGAATTCTAAGCAACCTGAATCTAACCAAAGCATTTCATGTCTTTTTTTCTTCCTTAAAGCCCATAAATACTACCTGGTCCTCTCTGACAAAGAAGGAATGCCTGAAATATGGTGGAGAGTTGGTGGGGAACTCCTGCGACTTTGTGCCCGACATCACCCTCATGTCCTTCATCTTGTTTTTCGGGACCTACACCTGCTCCATGTGTCTGAAAAAGTTCAAGTTCAGTCCCTTTTTCCCCACCACGGTAAGCAACAGGCTTTATAGGAATGCAACTGTACAATTTAGCCAATATAGGCATGTCTTCCAAATGGTATGTTAATGGATGTGACTCAGTCTAGTATGTATATTGTAGTAGCATTTTCGTGATTAACTTTTAGGAACATGCTGAAGTTCAACTAGATAACTAAAATTGTCTAGATTATATTTGTTTTCTAGGTAAGGAAACTAATCAGTGATTTCGCCATCATCCTGGCCATCCTGATTTTCTGCTGTGTTGATGCTTTGGTAGGAGTTGATACACCAAAGCTAATTGTGCCAACCGAATTTAAGGTTTGTCTTTTTCTCAGCTATACACCAAAATTACGTTGTTTAAATGGAAAGTTCAGATTTTCAAAAATTCTATCTTAAATCAAAATTGAGTTGTACATAGGGTTATGTTAGGGTAAAAATCTGGTCTTAAACTTAAAGGAAAAGCTTTATCCTTGTACCTGTGTCACTTGTTACTATAAATTAACAACAGGTGTTATTAACAACATTAATATTAACTAATTTAGATTTTAATGCAAATAACTTGCATAAAGCATTGGGAATTTGGATGTGCAGCAGTTTTAACAAAAAAAAAAAATCTGTTGCCTTTGCTATTGGTTCCGATAGTGGTGAGATAAACAGAAAACAAGATTTTGTAATCACCACCTTTAGATGCATGTATAAAAAAATAATAATGGAATGACTATTGTTAGACATGATTTCCGCTCTGACCTCCCCAACATCTTTCTCGTTCCTCAGCCAACAAGTCCACACCGTGGCTGGTTTGTTGCACCGTTTGGAGGCAACCCCTGGTGGGTTTACCTGGCATCAGCCCTTCCTGCCCTGCTGGTCACCATCCTGCTTTTCATGGACCAGCAGATCACAGCCGTCATCATCAACCGGAAGGAGCATAAACTGAAGGTAGAGCACGCTGAGAGATGGATTAGCACGCTCGCTTTGAACATCCTGGGAATCCAGGAAAGACCTCAAGCACAGCTATAGTAGAATTGCACTCTGTGCCAGTTCGGCTATATTTATCGCCCGTGGAGCTTTTATTTGGTCTCAGGTCTATTTTTAGGAAGTGATTTTGATATAAAAAAATAGCTTCCTTTGAGCAAGGCAGGTGAGTGAGTCAGAACTGATTGAATGCATGAAAAATTGCGGCATTTATTTGTGGCCCCAGATTTTCCATTGTGTGTTACTCTGATTTAGACATGACTGCTAAATTCAACATTTTTCTCGGTTTACCACGACTCTTTATTTTTAGTCTTTAGTCATCCATGCCCAACAAGGGAGCGACTGTGAAGTGGCTAAAAACAATCCATCCATTTACCTTTGGGCGAAGTAACATGATACTTGCCTTGTGACTGTGTTCTCTGTGCAGTGGCAAAGCTGAGGAAGTGGTTTTATTGCTGTTTTAAAAAAGAGTAGCAGATGTGCACTGTATCAGGTTACACAAGTGCAGCTTTAAGAGTGTTTTATTGTAACGAAACCTATTATTGCACCAGTAACTATTTTTACAAACAAAACCATAAGCTGTTGACTGAAGGTCTTTAAAGTCTCTTAAATGGTATGCTGACCTGTATATGATTCAGCACGGCGTTCAGAAGAACATGGCTCTTACAACACGGCTCTTTGAAATCTCTTTTTTTTAGAAAGGTGCAGGCTATCATTTGGACCTGTTCTGGGTGGCTATATTGATGGTGCTGTGCTCCTTCATGGGTCTGCCTTGGTACGTGGCTGCTACCGTCATCTCCATCGCCCACATAGACAGCTTGAAAATGGAGACGGAGACCTCAGCCCCGGGGGAGCAACCCAAATTTTTGGGGGTCAGGTAAGTTTTAATGACTTAATGTACTCATGGGAGTCAGACCGCAGTAGCTCTGTGGCAGATTGCGTAGGGGTGCGTAGATTGATGCTCATGCTGTGGTTAAAAGTTCCATTTTAATTTACTACAGGATGCACCGCGCAATCAGTGTCTGCTCTCCGTGGACGGACGAAGCTGTGCTTGTTTACGATCAGTTCATTGTTGAAGTATATTTAGAGATATCATCAGGGTTTGCTGATTTTGTGCATTCTGGAGTTAAGCACAGTAGGGATGCTTGTTTTGAGAGAGCGGCTTATTTAGTTAACTTCAGGAAGGCTGTGTTGATGCAGCTGTAAGCTGAACAAACAAATACTGTAGGTTTATAGAAAATACAGCCTAAGAAACTACAGAATTGAGTTCTATGATTCTTTTGCAGGGAGCAGCGGGTAACCGGGGTTTTCGTGTTCCTTCTCACTGGACTCTCTGTCTTCATGTCTCCCATTCTTAAGGTAATCTAGCTTTTTTATGGGAACGGTAAACAAATACAGTTATGTATCACAAATAGCAAGAGTAATATTTAAGCAATTACAATCCATATTGTAGTTAACTTGAACTGGAGGCTCAGGATAGTTGCATAGGGGAACTAGTAATACAAGCTAGGTTGTGTGAATTCCGGTTGCCTACAGCTCCTACATACAGAGTCAGCCAGAGAACCACATACTGTAAGTCTAAGGCGACATTCACATTACAAGCTTCTTTGAACAGTTTGAATTTCGGACCCAGACCATCTGTCTTTCCATTTCCCCAATTCATGTGCACATCGATTTCCTGCGCTGTTGTTTTACACCACTACCCCGTTTCAGTTCCTTTCAGTTTTGCTTTAAACTGATTCCCATGATAATGTTCATTAAATCTCCAATGTCTCCATTTCGCCGTCTCTGTTGGTGTTGGCCATGCTACTGGCAGTGGATAATGACAATAACAGTTATATACACCGATTAGAAATAACATTAAAACCATTAACATTAACCAAAAAGCACCTAGGTTTTAGGTTTCCCCTTATGCCGACAAAACAGCTCTGACCCCTCGGGCATGACTCCAAGAACGCTGAAAGTATGCTGTGGTATCTGGCACCAGGATGTTGGCTGATCCTTTAAGTACTAGAAGTTTCAAGGTGGGGTCCATCATGGATCAGACTTGTTTGTTCAGCACATTCCATGGATGCTCAATCAGATTGAGATCTGGGGAATTTGGAGGCCAGATCAACAAGCTTGAACTCTTTCCCTGCTAACCCTCATAAACAGCAGGCTGTGATGCACTGGGTGTTCTGATACCTTTCTATCACCTTTAACTTTTTTCATCAATTTGTTCTACACTGGCTTTTCTGTGCGCCCCAAAGGCATAAATGAGCCTTGGGTGTCCTGTCGCCAGGGTAAGGGGACATAAATAATAATCAGTGTAATTCAATTGACCTGGCAGTAGTATTAACGTTTTGACTGATTGGTGTTTATATATATATATTTATAAAGCAACAATTTCTAACGAAGACCCAACAATTGTTGCTTGGCAGTGCTAGGATCTGAACTAACAACCTTTCAACTCAGCAGACCAAGGCTGAGCCAACTGGACCATCATGTCTTCCTATTTATCACATATTGTGTCCCTCTCTGCAGTTTATCCCCATGCCTGTCCTCTATGGAGTCTTCCTCTATATGGGTGTTGCCTCACTTAATGGTGTACAGGTGAGTCAGTCATTGGTTTCCTAATCTTCCTTTCCTAATTCCCACCATTCTTGTCTTAATGTTCCTAAATTCTGTTATAAAAGAGCTTCCCGTAATGCTTTATTTGTCTTTGTTGCTCATCCAGTTCATGGACCGCCTGAAGCTGCTTCTGATGCCTGCCAAGCACCAGCCAGACCTGATCTACCTGCGGCATGTTCCATTGCGCAAGGTTCACCTCTTCACCTTTGTCCAGCTGCTGTGCCTGGCTCTGCTTTGGATCCTCAAGTCCACCGTGGCTGCCATCATCTTCCCTGTCATGGTGAGGTCATGGTTCATAGTTTTCTCCCTATGGTTGAGAATACAACTAGCTGATTTTCACTGCAAATACGCCAACTACTACTGTTTCCAATAATAGTGAAAGTAGAAAACAAATAAAAGTAGAAACAAAATGCACTATTAATATTTTAAGGCTGAAATGTGATATTTTAAAGGTTTAATTCTAGAGTTGGACTGAAAGCAATGATTTTTGTCTCTTTGTACATTGTGATTGGCCAGATCCTAGCTTTGGTGGCTGTGAGGAAGGCTATGGACTACATGTTCTCTCAGCATGACCTCAGCTTCCTGGATGATGTCATACCAGAGAAGGACAAAAAGAAAAAGGAAGACGAGAAGAAAAAGAAGAAGGCAAGAGACAGCATAGACAGCGACATAGATGAGGTAACATTATTATTATTATTATTATTATTATTATTGGCGTTATCATTCTGTATTGTTATGCACCGTACACGAAAGGCTTTAACATGTGTAGGTTGTGTTGTTGTTCACTGTTGAAATAGATTTCAGGTGCTTTGCCAGAGTATATAGGGCTTATGAAATATAAGTATAATATAAGCACACACAACTAATGCAGATACACACAAGGGCTGTACCAAAAGTAATGCAAAAGTGGGCGCAAGTCCTATATTAATGCATCGCACCACTTTAGAATCCTCATTGAAAAATCCTATTTGTCCCAGTTGATGGTCTCCCACTGTGCCTCAGAACGTTTACTGAGATGACACCATTGACAAAAGCAATGTGCATAGATGGATGAAGAACTGTACAGTAGGAGAAACCTGCACCACGCCTACTGTATATACATAAATTAGTTTTAACCAGCACGACATTAACTCTCTGACAGGCTCTCGGATGAATAGCAATAACTGGAAACACATTTCTTTATACTTTGAAGAGTACCGTATCGTATATGCAATTTCATTCATATACTATTCATACTGCTGTAAATTTGACCCATAAACAGCCCAACGTATTTTACTCAGTGTTATAACTATAAATTATATACTGAATATACTGAATAGTGTTTTACTATGAATAACTGAATAATAATCTATAAGTTTAAAAGGTGACAATGATTCAAGCCAGCTTTGTTTTTCTATAACAGCTCCGCTGACAGCAATGCCAAATGCAAGCTACTGTAAATCATGGGTTTATATTTATGTGCTTGTTCTAATGGCGGCACGGTGGCGTAGTGGTGAGCGCTGTCGCCTTGCACCTCCAGGGTCTGGGTTTGATCCCTGCCTCGGGGTTTGTGTGCATGAAGTTTGCCTGTTCTGGCTGTGCTTGGTGGGGTTCCTCCGGTTTTCTCCCACAGCCCAAAGACATGCAGATTAGCCTAATTGGTGTGTGAATGTCGATCGGAGTTAAAGCCATGGTTGTAAAATGGGATTAAAAACAATGGTAATCACCATTGGCCTGTATGGTCCCTAGATGAATGGATGGATGGATGGATGACTTCTTCTAATATGTTGTTGCTTCTATAGTGACAACATATTGAGGGAGTTAAATTGCATATGGTCCAGACACCCAGATCATACTAATAAATAGGTTAAAGGCATGTTATTATTATTCGTAAGATGGAAGCCCTTGCACTTTTATGGTTGTCTTCTTGTAATGATGTTTGTAGCTGCTAGAACATACCGTAAGTAATAACAGAAACGACCTTGTTGTATGGACATTCCACAACATTGGATGTAATGTAATAGGATGAAGAGTATGTTTGATTCTCTAATAAATATGAACGTGCTACAAAAGGAATCAGACACATTAGAGAGTGTGATACCACGTCACAACCGTTTTATCTATTTATAACATCACATGTTTTTCAAGGCATCCCTGGTATATTTCCCACCGTGAACACTCAGTGAACCCTTTTCCCTTCTTGCAGTCTGATTACCCTTTCAACGAGACTGTGCCCACCATTAAAATCCCCATGGATATGATGGAGCAGGAGCCTTTTTTAGGGGATAAGGCCTCTGACAGTGAGTAGGAGCAGAGCTTCTCAGCCAGTCCACAGCCTCTTTAACGTTCATACCCTCTTGTGCCTTCTTATTCTTTCACTGCATGCTGTTACTAACACCTTATCTCTTATCAGCAATAACAATCATAATAACCTTTTCATAATCACAAGCTGAATCTCAGATCACTTTGTTTTGATGCGCGTACTTTAATTCAGACGCTCTGTTCTAGTCGCATGCCTTTTCTTTTGAATGTTTTAGGTGTGTAGCAATGCG
Organism: Clariallabes teugelsi; assembly: GCA_030014215.1. Taxonomy (NCBI): domain Eukaryota; kingdom Metazoa; phylum Chordata; class Actinopteri; order Siluriformes; family Clariidae; genus Clariallabes; species Clariallabes teugelsi. The sequence goes on along the minus strand of JAQMYG010000014.1, from coordinate 15,191,372 downwards.
AGTACATCAGATTTCGCTGTACGTTTCGGAGAGAGATTGACGGTAGTGGACTGTTGCCGAGAGAAGATCGATGCAAAATTTTGCACTCGTGTTTGCATATGAATGTAAATGGCTCCAGGTTAATATGCATGTGTGTGTGAACTACTGGAAAGATTTTATAGATTCGATATTTCTTGCTTGCTGTGCAACTAATTAACGATGCACTTTGCATGCCTTAGATCAGTGTGCCTTTATTTCCGTTGTCTAATCTGCAGCAGTAATAATGTTTATCTCTATGTCCTGTTCACGCTGTGAGGGAATTCCCATAATTCTGTTTTCCTCCTGCAGGAGAAAAGCCGTTTCTTGACCGATACACGTCATGTTAAGAGAAGGCGCTACTGTGAGGACAGTCCGATATCAAGGTGAGTCAGAAGGTGTGCGTGGTCAGAGAGGAGTGGGATGTACACGTGTAGGGGAAGATCCATTTGAATATGGTACATTTAAATCTGTGGGTGTCGGTCTAGGTCTGGGTGGGAGGTTGCTTATCACATGGTTCTAGCGGTAGTCAGTCATGCTTGAACAGTGGCTTTCTGGTCAGCCTGGGCTAGACTGAATGAGGGGCATTAATGGCGGATCAAAGGATCCTGTCTAGGTGTAATGGATACGCCAAGAATAATCATCACAGACATCAATGTCCAAGGACACACTTTATCGCAGTAGACTTTTGTACGTAAATAATAATAAAAAAAGGTTAAGAGAAGCTATAAAATATGTTAATTATTGACCAGAATGTCCTAATAAAATTGTAATAATTTTTTTTTCTTCTTTGTTTTAGTCCAGAGAGAATACCACTAAATGTGCCTCAAATTAGAATAGACTATGGTTCAGACAATGAAGACAGCGACTGCTTCTGGAGGAGTCAAGGGTCCGAGGCGTAATTCTAGCTCCTCCCCCCTGTCAGCCTATTTAGCCAATAACAAACCTAAAACATTATGAATCTTCTCGGGTGGAAAGCTGTCCGATCAAGGGATTTATTTTTATTTTTTATTTTTTTTTGTAACGAGGCATTTCCATCACGCCTACATTGCCTGGATGCGTTCCCCTACCAGAGTACAACATCTGGACGCTTCATCTTCATGGATGCCATTTTAAACCTTCATTCTGTTTCACTTGATACAGCTCACTCATCGTTCGCTTACTTCTTAAGAACACTGGCTGACATCGTAATTCCTACTACTATGCAATTCATTCATTCATTCATTCTTGTGTCGATCAACTGAAAATGCTGTACATGGTTTGTGACCACACATGGAGAAAAAAAAAACACTCCTTTATCCTTCTTGGCTTTTTTTTTATTTTATTTTATTCTTTCTTTTCTTTTGTATAAGGAATTACCATTTTCCTGTAGCAGGAAAAATAATATTTTGATTTTTTTTTTATTTTGTAGCTCTACCTCTATAGATGGAAGGAATTGATGTAAGAAAAAAATAATTGAAGTGTTGATTTTTTTTTTTTTTCTCAGCATGAGTTTTAATGTTATCATGCTTATTGTACTTTCTGAACACAATATTGAAATCGAAGGCTCACACTGTATTATTACAACAGAGAACATTAATGCCTACATGATGTTTTAACCTTTAATCGTGTTTATTTCGGATTCGCTGTATGATATTCCACTTAATACAGTGTTATGAAATTTTTTTATCCCTTTAATAGTAATGAAATAATTTCAAGTACAGATTTATTCAAAGAAATTAAATCGAAGCAAATCAATTAATAACCAAATATCAGTCTAATTTTTTTTTGTTCTTATTTGTACCTTGCACTAAGGTTGTATTATTCTGCAACCACTCCTGGTAATGACAGCCATTAATGTCTTCCCGCTTTTCAACCTAATGACTTTCGAAAAGTGACTTAAAGGAATAAAGAATCAATTAATGCATGGCAAAGTGAACGCCAACACTTTCTGTGAAGGTCATATTTATAATTAATATAAAAACACATTCATATCATATTATAATGCATTCACCAGGCATTATACATGAGAATATCTTTTCTCGGCATAGTGGTAAAGCGTTCGCCCTATCATCCGGAGATTGCGAGTTCGATTCCCGGGTGTAACCTCTCGCAGCTGGAGGTCTAGAGAGAGCTGATTGGCCGAGCTCTCTCAGAGGGGAGGGGTGAGAGGTACTTAGTGCTCCGACATTAATCCCAATCAATCAGCTCATGCAAGTGCTGTCCTCCGAGTGTGTTACGCTGCCCCCTACGGTGCGTGAGCGAGCGAGCAGTTCAAAATAATGCGGTCGGCTGGCGGTAGTAGCCTTAATGTGGGAGCCCCCTAGTGACGGGGAGGATTTGGATACGACTAAATTAGCGAGAAAATCAGGGGGAAAAATCACCCCCTCCCAAAAAAAGAATATCTTTTCTGACAAAGACCGATCACTGATCAATTACTTGTAAAAAAAAAAAAAAAAAAAAAAAACAGAAATAGAGGAAAAAA
>JAQMYG010000014.1:15147809-15188793 GCA_030014215.1 Clariallabes teugelsi | reverse complement strand
TTTTGGGTTGTCCGGACCTTAGCTGGTGAGGAGTGTTCATTTACCGGACCTCAAGCAATTTTAGTTGAAGACCCCTGCACTATACCAAGAGTAATTTTTGTTTGGTACCTCTGCTGCAATAATTCCGAGGCAAGTGTGAATGAAACTACTTTATTAATGTTTCACACTGAATTTACTGTACATGGTGATAAATGTTGCACACATTAATAAAAAATAAATAAATAAATGCATGAATGAATGAATTAATTAATTAATTACATATCTCCCCAAACTAAGTGTGGTGTGATTTTTTTTGTGACATTGGACTGTATAGGAGTGAAGTTTTTTTTTTTTTTTAATACAAATTCATCAACAACAGCACACACACGAACACACATACGTTTTTTCCCCAAAACTAAATGCTGAAGTATAAGCAGCATGAGACCCTCGATGTGTGGTGTGATTTTGCGGACAGTGCACTGTATAGTTTTAGATAGATTAGATATAGTATATTTTTTATTTTATTTCAGTTTTTCGGATTTAAGGTTATACACTGATTTTAAAAAACGATGATTTCTAAATAACTTAGATTCCATGTTTATTTATTTTGTATAGAAAGGAGAAAGTGCAATGTAATTTACCTTAGTTTATCGTGTAGCTAGAATCAGGCTTCAACTCTGCCCGGTTTCTTTGTTGCTGCGGTAACCAATAAAACAACTGTTAATTGGTGGAAAAGATCGCAACGTCATTGTCCAATCAGTGGGCGCAGATCGCGGAGCTGTTTTTAAAACTCTCTCTGATTGGCTGAGAAGAATTACAGAAGTATTTTTGAAAACCCAGCGGTGGACCGCTGCCTGAGATGGCTGGCTCCGGGGTATATTATCTGTTTTATTGGTCGTTTTAATGTAGTTACATTGAATCTGTATGACATTATAGTCATACTGTTTTTTTAATAATGAAAAAAGAGCTTTTATGTAAATTAATTACGTTCTGCGGTGTTATAATGTATATAGCTTGACAGTTTGCAGTGTCAGTTAACTGTATTCACTGTGTTTCATTATTTCTTAGCGACTGAGCAGACACTTTCAAACGCGCAGGAAAAAGAATGGCAGCAGTCGACGTTTCGCCCTGAAAGCCAAACAGGCATTAACTCCGGTTTCTGGCAGTCAAGCCAACGGGTGAGTACAGAGGCGTCTCTATTAGTCGTAGTTAGTCAAGGTATTAAGTTGAGTTGTCACACTTCTCATCACTGTCAGAAGGTTGGCGTTATCGGGTGTGAATGCAAATAATTAACACGCAGGAAATTTACCAGTGAACAGAACTATATGTTTTAGGTTTTTATTATTAATAGAAAAAAAAACATAGACATCTAAAAGGACAGACCCGGTACTTCCGGTGTCAACTTGGGTTGTTGCTCCTGCGCAGGGACCCAAACGTATAACACGACTTTCTGCTTGTTCTTCATGTGATTAATCATCAGGATATTGAATCAAGAACAAAATATGGAAATTGCTATAGTGAACATCTGCAGGACGTGGGGACTTAATATCTTTTAAAAATCGGACAATTTTATGATCGAACGTTGTATGAAGAAGTGGAAGGTGAGAAGTGGGGTGGAGCCTATCACAGGAGATTTAGGGCACGAGGCAGGGGACACACTGGACAGGGTGGCAATTCATTGCAGCACGCACACACACCAATTAGTCTAATTTGCATGTCTTTGGACTGTGAGAGGAAACTGGGGCATCTGGAGAAAACCCACCAAGCACGCGCAGAACCTGCACACAGACCTAGGTGCTAGGCGACAGTGTGCCACCTTACAGTCTCATGCTAGACTGTTCGCATGGTTTCATGTAAATTAGCCATTTTAAATCATCTAAATAAACCACAGAGTTGCCTTGACAAATGTATATTTAATATAATGTGGAATGCTTATAAGATGCACACATGGGATTATAAACTTCCATACTCTTTATATTCAGTTAGTGTGCTCTCCATATGTCTGTCTCTCTCTCTCTCTCTCACTCTCAGAGCACATGTGGAGCTGGCTGTAGAGAACAATCAGAAGAGTGAGAAATTATCCATTTCTCTAAGAAGTGGAAGGTTGTTCAATGTAGTTGGAAACATTCTACAGCCATGTCAGCACATAATCAGTCAGGTAAGTGTCAGTAATTAGTGAAAAGTCAGTGTTGACAAACATGTTTCTGTCCACTGAAACCAATTTCTTAATTCCCAATTATCTCTTTCAAAGATCTGGACTGGATTTTGCAATGTTTTATTTTTCTGGAGAGTTTATGCTCAAAGAGTGGAAATTCTTCATCAGAAGGTGGAGGAGCTTCAGAAGGAATTACAGTTACTGCGTAATAATGCTCTGGTAAGTAGAACCATATAAATACATGCACATTTCATTAAGAGCTGTACCAAAAGTAATGCAAAAGTGGAAGTTGATAGTCTCCCTTCGCGCTACAAAATGTTTATGGAAATGCCACCATTGACAAGAGCTATGTGCACAGATAGAAAAAGTTTAAAGAAGGGGAAAACAACATTCAAGACAAACCATGCAGTGGTTGATCAACAAAAGGGGATTTTCAAAGAGGATTCGGGAGTTGGGTTCAGCAATGGTGCAAATGCATAGCTTGTGATAAAGACTATGTTGAGTAATACCTTGCATGTATGCCCACACGTGTGGTGTGGTGTGTGCTCGTTTGTATGTGCAGCGTTATTGGTTGGTTTTAAAATTACACGATAATTGATGAACATTGAAATATACCACAGAAGATCTCAAAGCATTTTTTTCTTTGCCCCTGTTTGTGCTTGTATCTATGCATGGTTTAAGTTGCCTCCTGTGCCCGGATGTTCTGACTACCAAGGTACAACTGTCATACACCACCATCAGCACAGGTCTGTTGCTCCACCTATTGCTCTTCTTCCCCCACCACCCCCGCCTCCTCCTCCTCCGCTTCCACCACCACCTACTCAGGTGCCAAAGAGACTGCCTTTGATACCCAAGAGTAGCAACAGTCACTCCTCATTGCAGGTACTAATCAAGTTATAAAAAGTAATAGATGATAAGTTTTTCTTTTGTGTCTTTAGTAAATGTAACAGAAGTACAGAGAAAGTGAAAAGGGCTGCTTATACTAGTTTTGATATTACTAATTTTGGTCACTTATTCTCATTCAGGAGAAGGTTGAACGGCATGTTGTAGTAACTCTTAAGGACCTGCAGAAAGTGCAGTTAAGGAAAGTGACTGCTAATACTAGAGTTTCGGTGAGTAAATATACTTTATTTTGTCACCTTGAATTTGAGCTACATGAAATCTTGAGACTTGAGTTTTCTGTAGATCTCTCCAGATGGAAAAAGGACCCCTCTTATCACTCTAGCAGAACTACAAAAAGTCCGATTAAGACGTGTTCAGTGTAGCTTCCCATCACCAAAGAAGATCAGCCAGAGCAGGTGAGTTCAGTATTGCACTTCATAAGGACTCGGTACGAGTTATCAAGAATTGTTCACTCAATTCCAGGGTCCCAAGATATGAAGTTCAATTCCAGGGTCTCAGCATGTTTCAAGCTGAGAATTGTGTTTGAAGTCGAGTGTATTTTTCAGTGATGCAGAGACAAAGAAAAAAAAAAATGGAAGTGTGCCAGAAATTTAGTGCATCCTGATGTGTGTTTTTTTTATATTGTGTTGTTTTTTTAATGAGTGCTAGAAATAATTCTGGATATTTTTGACCAGTCAGATTACCATTGGAACCATTAGTTACCATTGGAATATGAAGAAATTATGTCATACACCATAATTATTGGTTCTAAACAAACAAAAATAATTCATTCCTAACACATGGGATGGAAATGTGTAAATAGTTCAGAGTGTAACACCTGTAGGATTATAAAGAAACTGCAACGTTTTACCTCCTTAAATGTCTCTAAAGTCACCGTGAGCATATGGGTTAAGTGGCTTCAAAAATGTTGGTGTGTGTGTCCTTTAATGCGGGGCTTCTAATGCACATGATTTTAGACTAATTTGCCCTCAGTGTTTAGAGACTGGTGTAAGCTCGTTTAATGAGCTCACAGAGAAAAAGCAGATCAAAGGCTTTTAACGTGCAATTATTATTATTTTTTTTTTTTTTTTTTTTAAATAATGTTATGCCCTTAAAATGTGCTTCTCTTGCACCACTCGGAAGCTTCTCTGCTCAGTACAGAATCGGTTATATATGAAACTGAGAAACCAATCACCGGTCATGGGCAATCAAACTGAAAACCAGCCATTTCTGGTCACTGACCGATCAACCAGTTCACCTGTTATATAAATAGAACGATATCTTTTTATAACTCTGGAGTCAGTGTGGCAATACATGAATCACTACACAAAAGAATCACGGTTCATAAGTGAATCAATTAATTAACTTGTTTATTTTTCCTATTTTCTCTACTAAAAATCGGCTATATGAAAGAGACAGTAATGGCTCTCTCATGCTAATCAGAATGAACTTCCCCTTGGATTGAGATATTGTATTGAAAGTGATCAAATATGTGGCAGTTGATGGACTGATTTGATATTGTTGTTTTTCTACCAAGTTATTCCTATTCTTTGTTTCTGTCTTTAGATCACCAAGAAGAAGCCCCATGAAACTACTATCACATCTTAGAAAACTCCAAACTGATCGGTAAGTGAATCTGTACTTGCTAATTTTGAGTAATTTCAAAACATCTTCTTTTATAATCACTTGCCTCTTGGTAATCACTTACCTTCATCTCCTTTGACAGTCATTCTGGTCAGTGTAATTGTACAGAAATTCCTGAGTGGTCACATCACACATATGCTTACACCGACATAGGTTTTGGGTGCCCCTTGTGGCACCGGGGTAGCTCTGGCCCCTGGCTACATGGCCCCAGAAGACCTCTAGGGGTGTGCTGTGGTGTCTGGCACCAGGACATTTGCAGCATATCCTTTAGGTGCTCAATCAGATTTAAATCTAGGGAGTTTGCAGGTTGGATCCATAGTCTTTCTATCGTGGCCAGCAATTCATGCTACACTGACTATTCTATAGGATGAATCAGCTTTTGGTCCCTGTGGGCATTGGTAAGACCTGTCTCTGGAGTGGCTCTGGCCCCTTGGGGCGTGGCTCCACAGGCTCTCTGGATCATGGGAACCCAAGGCTAACCAAAAGCCAAGGTTAGATGTTTTGATGCCGCAAAGTTGTGTGCATAATTTAGTGAAACTGCCAACAGATTTGTATATATTCATTTTGTTAATTATTTTTACCACTTATGCTGTGTAGGGTCATGGCGTGCCTAAACCTATCCCAGGGGAAAGGGCGGAGTACACCCTCAATGGGGTGCCAACCTATAACAGGGAACAAGCACACATAATCGCAAACTCTGGGCAATTTTGAAATGCCAGGCAACTTAGACTGCATGTCTTTGGACTGTGAGAGAAAATAGCAGGAAACGCAGCAAGCATGGGGATGCATGCAAACGCCACCCACACAGGACCAGAGGTGAGATTTGAACCCCTAGCCCTGGAGGTGCAAGCAACAATGCCATATGACCACGTCAGGAGTTATGTATAATTTCACCGATCCAGAACCGGATGCTGCTTTTAACTTTTAAACTTTTTAAACAAAAAAGGGTTGACTGCTTTTCCAGCTGACAAGTCTTTCCAGCTGCAAGATTCTATAGTGATTATTTTACATTTGCAATACCAGCAACATTTAAGATGTGGGTTTTTTTTTTCCCCCTAGATTTCTAATGTTACATAAATTATTTTAAAGGAAGCATTTAGAATTTGACTTGAATCCCATTTCGATTTCTTTCTCATGGATTGAACATGACCACCAGAAAACAGCGGCTATATGAATTATAGACTTAAATTCTGATCTATACTATAATCTGCATTTGATTAAGGTTTTGTTTTATTGTTGTTTTTTTTACAGAATTTTAAGTGATGCATCGCTGTGTAATAAAGAAAATGTTGAAGTATTCCGGGATTAGTGCAATAATGAACAAAAGCTTGGAAAGCAACTGACCACGCAAGTTATTTTAAGCTCATCAGATATGTTTATAATCAAAGTATTTGCATTCTTCAATTAGAACTCATGTTTTATTGTTCTTATTTGTACAGTGTATTTTTCCTGTGTGATCATAACCACTGAATGCCATCAGCTGAAACCGAGACGTCAAGAAATAAGACATTTTAATGATCTCCTTTGTATTGTGCTCTCAGTGTTTGACAGTTCCCTCTGTACGTATTGGTATGGTTAGGTCAAATCCTTTTGTTTTTGCCATACATTTGGGTTTGAGATTAAAAGAGGAATATGATTTCATATTCATGCATATGAATAGTTCCTGATATTTCCATCTATATGGGCTAACCATGCAAAACATGGTATCTTTAGAGGCAAACCACACAGTTTTTATGTGAGCAAACGTACTAAAGCAGATAGTCTGTAGTTAAACCAAAGTAAATAACATTTGGATGCATTTTTGCTGATAATAAATGCATCAAGTTGGCAGCCTACTAAAGTCATCCGGATGCTCAGTTGGCTTATGTTCTGCTGAGCGGTCTAAGTCATACCTGCTTTTGTGTTAGAGTTTGCTTTATTGTCTCAAACTGTTGTGAATACTGAAGACGTTTGTCTGGATTTGGTGGATAAATTTCTCTGTAAGAGGCAGACAGAATATCTGTAGACTTCTGAATTCTTTCTGCTGCTATTATCAAGATTTACATCATAAATACAGCTTAGTGAGTCTGTTGCAGAGACTTCCATACAAGCCCAAGCCATTACAGTACATCCAGCATGTTTGACCACTGAGGTTGTATGTTTTGGATCATGAGCAGATCCTTTGTTTTTCCACACTGTCATTTCATCACCTTGCTTTAGTCTTATCCTGGTGCCTAAGTCGCTGTGGCTCTTCTTTTCTAAATGTAATCTAGCCATCTGATTCTTACTGTTGACAAGTAGTTTGCATCTTCTTGTACAGCATCTATATTTCTGCCCTCAAGGTGTCAGTTTGTCATACTGTAAACATGTCGTGTGTAGGTTCATGGTGATGTCAGTGACTGTTTTCTCACAACTTATCATATTTTGTTATCATTGTCCAAATTGCTTAATGTATAAGTGTTATACCACTGCTTTCTTTCTTTATCAGAACATTTCAAATTATTTTATTATGTCCAATGTTGAGTAATTGCTCTGATCTATTTCCTCATTATTTTAAAGAGTAGCTTTTTTAAAGTAAAGTATTAAATATTTTAAAGTAAATGCATTTTCTTGCATTTCACCCATAAACAGCTCACTTTTCATGTTTTTTTTTTTTAACAACAAATGCAGTTTTCACAGGTAAAGGCCACTTCTCAGTCCAAGAATACATATTCAAAGCAGTTAAATGTTTGAATAATTAACCTAACAGTAACACAATAAACACTTGTCAGACACATGTCCCAAAATGTCTAGCAAAATGAAATGGGTTCAAATAAAAGGCGTAATGTTCTAAGCATCTACATATAAATATTAGAAAAATAAAAGGTGAAATTCTGATTATGAAACTGATTTATTTATCTTTGGATCTCAAAAAAGACTTGGCCTTGCTGTTCCAATAATTTTGGTGGGAATTTTTTTTTTTTTTTTTCTGATATGGGGTTGGATGGTAGATAACCTCCTGAAATGAGCATTTACTGTACTGCAATATTACCATCAATGCTAATAACAAAGTGTTTTTGTTTTGTTTTGTTTACTGCTTACTACATGTGGTGTAGTTCATGCTAAAACATATATTAATGTCAGATAGCAAATGGATGTTCGAGCAATTTTTATTTGTTTATGCTAGCCCTCCCTCTGCAACGCTATGCTATCATTTTGCAAAGGAAAACTGCAAACAACAACCCTCTGCAATGTGACCCAATGTTGGCATGGTGGATTTAAAGTGACCTAAAGTGTGTTGGTCTTGCTCGCCTCAACGTTCATTTATTTATCATCAGGCCAATGTTAGTCTCCACCAATAAAATCCATCTTGGTCTGACCAGCTATCGGCTGGCATTTCACAGACCGCTCTGGTTGTTTTAATGAAATGTTGTAGTAATTTACTTTACTTCTCATCTTGAACAAGTAATAAGGCAACTACAAGGGTGAGTCAAATTATCTGCATTCCGGTTCTATTAAAACGCCTGTTGGCTGTCTTAGAAGTGCTTTCCATTCCGGCTACCCAGTCACTGCTGTGCAGATGTGAACGTGTTACATCAGTTGATATGCAACTGTGGTGTGAGCAAAAATGGATGTGATTTTCATGAAAGAGAATAGCATGTAGTGGTTTTTATGGTCTGCGGGTATACCTTGTGCTGAAACAACTCATGGAAGAGCATAAACAGAAGCGTTTGGATATTTGCAAGCCGATACTCCACTCTAAGGAAGAGTACATGGATTCATCACTACGAGCCTGAGAGTAAACGGCAGAGTATGGAACAGAAACATCCTTATTCGCCGACTAGTCAATCATTGGCAGAAAAATTGATGCTCACATTTTTCTCGGATTCCCAGGAGCCAGTATTTGGAAAGTATCAGGAAAAAAAGTCCAGCAATCAACAGTGCTCATTACAATAAAATGCTTAATGAAATGTCTAAAGCCTAAACTTTGGATTAAACGCAATGGGGCGTTAAATCCAAGGGCATTGTGATCTTGCATGACGATGCACATTCGAACACTTCTGCCCATACTGCTGACACTCTATTTTTCATTTTGTGGTATTAAAGCATCCTCCCCAGAGTCTTGATCTTGCTTTATCAGACTTTCACCTGTTTGGTCCTCTGAAACTAGCTCTACGAGGATGAAGCTTCACTTCCGATGAAGAAGTGAAGACAGCGGTGCATTCGTTGCTCACATCTCAGCCTAAACATGTTTAAATAAGGGAATACTAAAGCTTGTTGACAGACGGACAAGAAGTGTATTGTTAACCAAGTAGATTATGTAAAAAAAAAAAAAATGTATTACAACCAGAGTGCAGATCATTTTTGACTCTTCCTTTGAGGGGGGGGACTTTTTAAGCTAACAAAAATTGTCTAAATGGCTTTTTTTTTCACAAGCCTGTCTTGTCTTTCAAGTAAGACCAAGCTGGATTTTTCAGCACAATGCCACTCAACCTTTTTTCTTTTCTTTCTTTTTTAAGAAAGTCTTTTTCTACATTTTGGAGTTTATGCAAGCCAGTTCATTAAATAGAGGTTCTGACTCCTCCACTACTTGGCAAATCAAAAGGAAAGAGCATGATTTGCACAACCATGTTATGATATTTGTTTGAAAATGTTTTTATATGGATTTTTTGTGTTTATTTTTTAAGCCACTTTTTATTTGCGTATATTTATGTATAATATGCAATTTTTTAAATAAAGACATTCTTTAATAACTTTGGTCTAATTTTATAATTTAAAGTTAGTGATAAAGTGGTAAAGTGGTAAATGTAAGTTGCTCTGGATAAGGGTGTTTATCGAATGTCAGAAATACTTTTACTTTTTTTTAAGGGATTCATTTATCAATAATTTAATGTGTTTATTAATGAATGTTCCAGGCACTTTAAAAAGTAGGCCTACACATAGACATCAATACTTAGATACTATGTCTGGCTCTGCATTGTCAGTTACCACCATATTGGTGCAGGCAAGACTGACCTGTAAATAACAAACATGTACACAAGGGACCTGCATTTTTTTCTGTTTACAAAGCGCTATAACATTTACATTACTCAAGTGATATCAATCAGGCATTTATATACACTGCCCGGCCAAAAGAGATTCACCACCTGGATTCGACTAAGCAAATAGTTAAGAGCATTCTACTGGATAATTTCTGCAGTGATTAATATGGTTCAAGTTATTTAAGAAAAGAAACCAACTGAGGAGATTGCTGAAACTACTTTAACAATTTTAATTGGGTTAAGAATACATTACTCGCTCTCTGTGTGATATATTTTTTGCCTAAAAAGGTTCATCCTAGAACCACATCAACTTAAAAAAAACAGTGGAAAATGTTGCTAAACCATTACTTGATGAAGATCACGGCTGTTGTACCAGTAACATCTATGTTATGTTTCAATGCTTTTTTTGGACCACCAGAAAAGAGACTTGGTTCTTTTTGTTGACATTGTACGGTCATTTGAGCCAGTCCCCATAGGTAACCATCACCGTCAATGTCACCACCATTCTGACCCTGGAAAGACTGGTGTGTAAATAGTAATAAATGAAAAAAGAAAAGTTAATGCATTATTGTTCAAATAGGCCTCCCTTCAAACCATCTTTTACAGCTATACCAGTCTCAGAGCGCTTGATCTCGTCTGATCTCAGAAGCGAAGCAGGCTCATGCCTGATTAGTACTTGGATCGGAGACCGCCGGGGAATACCAGGGGCTGTAAGCTTTTTAGTTTTATTCCTCATATAGGTTTTCTTTTTTTAATAAATAAATAAATAAAAGTTAATGCATTATTATTGATCAAATAGGCCTCCCTTCAAACCAACTTTCTGATCTCATCTGATCTTGGAAGCTAATGTTGTCATGTCAAATCTGTCTTGTCTCAGTTAGCCAGCAAATTAGGTTTCTTAGTTGGCTAGTTTCTGTTGATTTATTTTGTTAATTTATGTTGTATGTAGCACCTTGTTTCTGGAGGAACGTTATTTCGTTTCACCGTGTACTAAACTGTATATCGTTGAAGTGACAATAAAAGCCTGCTTGACTTGACTTGACTTGACTTGGGAGAGTCCTTGCACATTCGTTCACAGCAGTGTGCAAATGAAGATTCACTAAAGATTGTTTAAATTCCCTATAAATCCAAAGAAATATACAAGTTCAAATTCTTTTTTGAACACGCTGAACATATTTTTCGAAAGTTTACAGTAAATTTATAATAAATAATATTAAAAATAAAACAGATTCTTGATGTTCAATGTTCTGGTCAATGCCAGTTCTTTTGTTGTTGTCTCAGGTTGGATTGTTTGTATCAAAGTTTGTTCAGTTCTGAGAGTTGTAACAAGCAGTGTTGCGTAACTTTTTAAAGTAACTAATTACATTACCGTGAGCCAGACAGCAGTCATTCCCAATCCATTATATATATGTGTGTGAAAGTCGTCCTACAAGCCCCGCCCCCCTCTGTTATTCCTGCTGTTATACCTCTATCTTACCTATGCAGTTTGACTGACGCACAGAAAGCTGGAAACCTAATCACAGCGGCAAAACTCGCGGTGAATCATGATGAACCGTACTTACGACCGCGTGAAACTGCATAGGTGAGATAGGGGTATTAGAAGTTAACAGATTATGGGCCAAACTTCGTGGAGTGATGATGGTAGAATAGTTATAAAGGTCTTCACTAAAACAAGATTCATGAGGAATCACAAAGGAGTTTTCATTTTCTGCAATGGAAAATTACTCTATTTACTTTTATCAGAAAGTAACGCTGTAATGTAACTGATTACTTTTTCCTGACAGTAATTTTGTAATGTAATTAGTCACTTTAAAAAGTAACATCCCCCAACACTGTTTATTTTTTGATAGACTTACATAACTGCATTTATAGAGACCTGAATCCTAACACGTACATTAAATTCAGACCTCAGCTCAAAGAATATTTTATTGACCGGACATTCTTAAATTTTAATTGAGGACCCATGCTTTAGACCATTCCTTTTGTTTTTAAAAGTACTCTTGCATGACATAGACTTTACTGCTCAACATTAAATTTTTGTATATACATACAAAAACAGTAACAAAAATGGAGAAAGGAACGGACAGAAGGTTGTTCCGAGGGTGCTCCAGCTCTACTGATGGAAGGAAACCATAGTGCAGAAGGCAGGATTTGTTGCCAAAGATGCAAACTTGTGGCCTCAGTTGCTGTCAACTTTACAAACACTTTTGTATTGTAACGCTTGCACAAACATATGCACTTGAGTATTTTTTAAATGACTTGCACTGCTGATCAGGCACAAACAGCTATTGTTAAAATGAATCTATTTAGACTGGAATAAGTGTATTAAAAAGTAATAAAGAATTTCCCCATCAGTTTGGTAAATTTGATGAAGCACATATGATCACTATGTATGTCAGCCTTGAATTCAAATCAATATTGCACTCCTTAATCATTACTAAAAAAGTTAAATTCAGCAATAGTTAATACATTTTTCAGAGACATAGCAATAGTCCAGAATGTCTGTAATGATGTAGTCAGTTAATGAAAAATACACATTTGTACGCTCGTACACTTACAAAGCGGGAACAGCCTCTTTTCATATATCTGTCCTTTCATTATTGCTTTTGTAATTATTTTTATTATTTACTTTTATTGACCACCACCCACATTTGTACAGGTGCTCGTGGAAACAAATAGTAGCAAACAAATGTTAATGTGAACACTTCTCGCCTTCCACTTCCACCATACAACGAAATATATTTGCTCAGAATATATGTGATTCTTCTCTAATTATTAGTCAAGAAACGTGTATCCACAGTCTTCAATTTTTCGCCATAACAATTTCCATATTATGTTCTTGGTTCAACACTATTAATCGTGACTAATCACATAAAGAACAAGCAGGAAAAGTCATATTATAGGTTTATTGACATGTATGGCCGGGTTTGTCCGGTCTGGGTATAAATGCATAGATGCTATGTTTCTCGGAACTCAAAATCCAGCGCGTGAAGCGTCTCGTGTTTCCGCCCGGTTACTTTTAGCTGGTGTGCACGGAAACCCTGGTTCAGTCTGGGTGCAGCAGCAATGGCGCTGCCTGTGAATATCAATGTTCTTCTACAGTCAGAAGTAAATGAGGACTCTCTTTATAAAGATGAAGGCGTGTGTATTTTGGGAATATTTGGGAAAAGTGCTGTGCAAACCGGATGTGCCAAGGAGTCTCTTATAAACATCCTGTCAGACAAACATGTCTTCTCCCTGTTTGGGACCGACGAGCCGGACGGACTGAATGAACGGAGCTCGATCAAGGCGTATTATAACCAGGAAAACCGCGTGCTGTATTTGGTGCTAACATCCATTTTCGACAACCGCCAGCTTCTCCGGGCGTGTGAGTCTTTAACTTCGGGTGTCAGTCACGCCGAAACGCAGGACTTTTGGAAGGGAGCTGAGAAGGA
Organism: Clariallabes teugelsi; assembly: GCA_030014215.1. Taxonomy (NCBI): domain Eukaryota; kingdom Metazoa; phylum Chordata; class Actinopteri; order Siluriformes; family Clariidae; genus Clariallabes; species Clariallabes teugelsi. Next base: position 15,175,699 of record JAQMYG010000014.1, on the reverse strand, counting down.
TCACTGCTTTCAGCTACTCTACCTTTTCTCATTGTGTCACATCCTGCTGTTAGTTCACCCTACCTGCTCCTTCGATGTCACTTATGACAGGCTGTTCCGGGCCTTGGACGCCCTGCGCCAGAAAACCTTACCTTTACTTCGTGGTGCCATAAAGGACTGCCCCGTGTCAAAGGAATGGAAGCTGAACTGCAGGCCCTGTCCCCCTCGTCTGCTGTTTGTGTTCCAGATGAATGGGGCAATGAGGGTCAATACATCTGGACTTGCTGGAAATTCCAATGATGCCACAGGAGTAGACAAGCCTAAGAAACACTCCCCGAGGAGGCGTCTGCAACATGCACTTGAAGATCAAATCTACCGAATATTCCGGAAGAGCAGAGTCCTCACCAACCAGAGCAGCAACTGTCTGTTCACTGTGCCTGCGAACCAGGCGTTTGTCTATGTGGTTCCCGGACCAGAAGAAGATCCGATCGGTTCCCTGCTTGGACAGTTGCGGGCAAACTGTGTGCTGCGTGAGAGTGACCCTGGCACACCTGGCTCAGGGCAAAGGCGATACCAACAGATGCGCCACTCTAACCGGCATCCCTCATTTAATATGGATAATAGTGGTCTTTCTTCATCAGGAGGTCAGTTATTGGACTGTACTCTTAAGGACTTTCTTTGGCAGCATGTAGAACTTGTACTGAATAAGAAAGGCTTTGACGACAGCGTGGGGCGCAACCCGCAGCCCTCACACTTTGAGTTACCCACCTACTCCAAGTGGACTCGTGTTGCCTCCAGGCTATACCAAGTCATGATAGAGAACAATGAAGAGGACATGGCAGAGATTTTCCTTAAAGTTCAGGGACAGCTCATGGTTCTCGAAGGTTTCCTGGATGCAGATGCAAAATTCTCAGAAAACAGGTGTCAGAAAGCACTGCCACTGGCTCACAGCGCATATCAGTCCAACTTGCCACACAACTACACTACCACAGTGCACAAGAACCAGTTAGCCCAGGCTCTGCGGGTGTACAGTCAGCATGCCAGGGGAGTAGCCTTCCAGCGCTATGCCTTACAGCTTCATGAGGATTGCTACAAGTTTTGGAGTAATGGACACCAGCTGTGTGAGGAGCGAAGCCTCACAGATCAGCATTGTGTGCACAAGTTTCACCTGCTGCCCAAACCAGGTAAACAGCACTGCTTACCTGAAGGTTTAGTATTATATTACTTTAAGAACTCTAAAACTTAGCATATGCCCAGAATATCCACACGGCTGTTAACAGGATAACTAAAATATGGTTTAGTCTGCAGTTGAGTTACATCTAGACTCGAACATTACTATACATTTTGTTTTAATTCAAATAGTAGATTTTAGTTCCATACGTTTATTTCCGGGTAATTTCAAAATATCACCCAAGAGACATCAATCTATTTATTTACTATACCTGATTTTTGTGGGTCGAAAGTTTACATTCAAGTTGTTCGTGTTTGGAGGCATTGCTTTTTAATTCACTAAACTGGATTCAAACACCCAGGAAAATATCTCGAGAAGCTTGTGAGGAAGATTTTCCTATTCCTCCTGAGAGATCTGATGTAGTCAGATGTTGTCATGGTTGTGCTCAAGCTTTTTCAGTTCTGTCCACAAAATTTTAAACGGATTCTTGTCAATGTTCAGGTCAGTCCCAGTTCCTTTGTCGTTTTGTTGTTGTCTTTGGTTGATGCTTCTTTTTTTTTTTTTATCAAAGTTTGTTCAGTTCTTGGAGTTAAATTGTGCATCTTTACTAAGTGATAGAATGGATTAAATATATATATATATATAACATTTGTATATTGTTCTTTGTACACAGTTGATTTGCCAGGTGTATGTTTGTATACAGCTGATTTGCCAAAATATTCGTATGGTAACATGAAATATGTGAAGGTTGTACATACTTAGCATTCTTATACGTAAACATTTGTTTACTGTTAGTAAAAAATTTTAGATGCTTTTTTTGTACATTTTTGCACATATTGTACAAGTTGATGTATAAAAATATACATATTAAATAGCTTTGTATAGTTTAACTGTATAACTGCTTCATATAATGAAGCTTTTTGAATTTTGAAGAATAACCCATTCTATTTGTTAATCACAAATTGTTATGCATGCATTACAACCCCAAATATGTCAGTATGTAAAAAAAAAAAAAGTTAAAACGGTCAACAGTAATTTGTACATTTCTTTGACTTCTTTGTACGTTCTTGTTTTGTCTGATCACCTTCATTTCATTTGTAACTATAAACTACATCCATTCCTGACATTCATGTCTGCTAGACATTCCAAAAAAGTTTGAACAGGGGTAATTTAGGACTATTGACGAGAGAAAATAATGAAACAATTATCTGATTTGAAACGGGCGATTGTAATCATGATTTTGTCCAAAAGCAACAACCAGGAAAGGCCAAGTCCTTTAGGAGCAAAGATGGGCAGAGGATTGCCAGTTCACCAAATGCATGAGAATTATTGACATTTTTAAAAATAAGAGTTCATCATATTTAAATAGGAAGGGCACTGGATAGTTCACTGTATACAATGCATAACATTTGTTAAAAGATTCAAATAGTCTGTAGGAATTGCAGTACTTATAAGGCACTTTTGGTCAAAAGAATTAATATGTCTTTTTTTGGAAGAAATGGATGCTATGCACTTGAACAGAGAAGAAAAGGGAAATCCAGATTGTTACCAGCAAAAGTCCAAAAGCCAGGCTCCGTCATGTTATGCTATACTGTTATATCAGTGCCTTTAGCAAAGATAACTTAAAGTTAAAAGCTGGAAGAAAATCTGGCATTTGCAATCTGTTTAATTCCATACCATAATGAAAACGCTATTGTCTTTGTGCAGGAGAGAAGCCTGAGGTGGATCACAACCCTCCTATTCTCTATCACAACAGCAGAGGACGTTCAACAAGTTCCTGTAATTGTGGCAAGAAGCAAGCCCCTCGAGAAGACCCGTTTGACATCCAGACAGCCAACTATGACTTCTATTTAGTCTGTAGAAATTATTTGGAAATATATTGACCATAACACTTTATGAAATTATTTGGAAATATATTGACCATAACACTTTATGAAATGTAATGGTAATTAGGCTATAAAGATGTTTGCACCAGAGCACTGTTCTCAAATTTTCTAGTTGTTTGGTCTGAAGCTGTTACAGTAGTGCCAAGTACTATTTGCATTGGTTTAATACTTAGTGTTTCTACAGTAACAGCTCATACTCTGGGAACATATGGTGGACTCACTGTGGATTCAACTATTGCACCTTACTATGATATGTTGAAGATTTCCCAGTTGGAGACATTTATTTAACATGCATGCAATGAGTAGATTTTTAGCACACATGTTTATACACTGCCTAGGAAGAAGGCCCACGCTATAAGATTTAATTTGACCACCTTTAATTACTGCTTTGATTGCAGTACACAATGTGGTGACCCGTTCACGTGTGGAAATGTTTCTTCATGCTCCCAGAACCAGTTTTCACAATGTGAGCCTTTTTGTGCCTTTTTTTTGACCAGGCAGTGTATAACAGTAAATTTTCTGCCAAGGGGAAATATCCAGCACAGAGGGTTAGCCCCAACCCTAACCCTAGCTTTTTTTTTCAATCCCTGATAAGGGAGTGACTGTTTATAGCTGCTAGAACCTAAGTCACAGGAATTCCACGACCCATGTTTTTGTTGGCTGTTCTCCCAAAAAGACTTTAATAAATATTTACAACAAAAAAAAAAGTTAAAATAAGAACATTTATATTTTTTTATTAAAATGTTTAGATATAACATTGAGGCATGCTGTTCTAAGAATATAATCAACTTTGGGGCATTAAAGGCTGCTGTCATGAGTTTTTATAGAATTTCTTATAGCAGCATGCCCAAAGATTTTATGCCTTACTCTAATGAGAGTCTTGGTCTACTCATAATAAATAAAGTAGTATGTCAATGCATTTGTCTTAACTTGCTACTAAGAAATATGTTAAAATGGTATTGATGACCAAAAACCCTTCATTGTTGACATCTTTCCTTCTGTTTGTCTTTGTAATTCTCTTGGCTGTTATTCAGATGCTTGAAGAGAAGTGCTGTAGTAAACTGGAGAGGATAAACTTCCCTGTATTCCAGGCCAGTACTTTAGACCCAGCACCAGCCTGCGACGATGCAGTCAGACCTCCAGAAGCACCAGCATCTGATGCTGAACGTCTCAAAGAAAAAGAAAGTATAACACATACACCTGGAGATAGCACAGGTCTAAGCCTCGCTCTTAGTCTTGGCCAGTCCACTGACAGCCTGGGTGCTTATGCTGATGGAGCCGATGGCCATGAGAAGAGGCCGAGTGTTGATCGACAGGCCTCCACCGTGGAGTATCTACCTGGCATGCTCCATTCCGGATGTCCTAAAGGGCTTCTTCCTAAATTCTCCAGCTGGTCACTGGTTAAGCTTGGGCCTGCAAAGTCCTATAACACTCTTGTGGGTTTGGAGCAGCCTGGCTTCCTGCCTGGCTCAGCATTTCTCCTTCCATGGGACTTGGTAATCCGAAGCCGCTCGGAGGATGATTCTAGCTCTACAGAGCTTGAGGGTGGAGTCTCATCGTGGCCGGCTCCCAATAAAGTGCCTGCTGGTAAGCGGGGCAGTGTCGGGATCGGACGCAACCGAAGGCGTGACGATGTCTCACGTGTGTATGTGGGTTTTGAGTATGAGGACAGCAGGGGCCGGCGTTTCCTCAGCTCTGGCCCAGATAAAATAGTAAAGGTTCTTGGACAGGGAGGGCCCAAGGAGCCAGCCACTCGAGCGCTGAACTCAGACATGCCCCTGTACATTCCGTCTCCTGCCCAGGGCAGAGGAATTAAGCCTCACTATGCTCAACTGGCTCGCCTCTTTGTTGTGGTTCCTGATGGACCAGTTGAAATTACGCTTAGTCCACAGGTAAATAGTCTAATTTTGTGAATCTATGTATGTAATATCTTTTTTGTTGATGATACTAAACTTCTGTAATGTTACTAATGTTTTTAAGGGAAATATTTAATTTTTAGTTTTTCTAAGACTGGACTTCTTTGCAATGTTTGCAACCATTGCTTTCATTGCACATTACTTCCCTTTCTAGCTACCTTTAGTAACTATGGGACTAGTGCTCTGGTACTTGAGACTATAATTGATCGTATTATAAAACCAGGTGAAATTTCATTTGAAGGCAGTGAAGACTTATGGTCTCAATTTGAGTCTTTACTACCCTCTAATTAAATTTCACTGGGCTTTATAATAAGACCAACTGAAATATCTTAAACCCGTGTGTTGTCTTGTCTTGGTTGTGCCCCGCTGTCATACGCAATAGGTGATTTGGATTCTACTGGCTTTGGTCTTGATCTTGTATCAATCTCAAACCCAAATCTATATGAAATAGAGATAAATGATGACATGACCACAGAGTTTTATGTATTTTATGTTTTCATTGTTTTTGTCCAAACAGGTTCAACCAGGGCCCCCTCCTTGTCCCATTTTCCATCCTGAACAGCCAGAGGTTGTGCTGCCCCCTGATGGACTGTGGGTGCTTCGATTTCCCTATGCCTATGTGACCGAGAGTGGACCGTGCTATCCCCCAAAAGAGAATCAACCCCTTGCCAGCTTTCGGGTCCTTAAGGGCATTTTGCGTGCCAACACTGCTTGTTCTCCTGCACAGTGACACACGGTACTTAAATAACTTGAGAATTTTTTTTTTTTTTTTTAAGAGTCTGAAAATTTTCTCCATGATGTCATCACTTTTTACTGTTTTATGCCTCAGTCTATAACTGGATCATGCCCCTTTGCAGGTTTGTGATCATGAAAAGCAGTTTCAAAATCATGTTTATGTAATGCCACCTGTTAAGAATAAAAATTATGCTTTAATTGTCCAGCAGTTGTTTTAACCTGTGTATTTGAGGAACACTAAATGTTTACTCAAGTGACACGGTGATTGAGTGGTTTGTGGTTTGAATTGTTGCTATATTGGGAACTTTTCAGATGATGAATTAAGCAATGTTACTTATGTGTATTTTCCTCGATACATTAACAACCATGGCATGATGGCTATGAATAATGCACTAAAGCTGAAAACACTGGGTGGTGCTGTGTGTTTATGTGGTTCATTCGTCTTATCTGGAGTCATAAAAGGTTGGGAGGGGGGACAAAAACATCCTGTCAATTAACTGGTGTTTAATGAAGTATGAAGAAGGACAACAACGTAGGAGTTGATGTAAGCTTTGCTTTCCCTCTGCATTGGCTGTTTTGCGCTTCTGATGGGCCAATCAGGATATTGTTGCTAGGCCGTGCGCTTCTATTGGTTGGTTATCTTGCCTGTCATTCAAACAGGAGGCGGAATGATGAGCCAATGCGCCACCCTGCTGTATGTATTTACAGTGAACATTTATAGCCGCGCGAGAGAATGGACGGTTTATTGAAAGTTTATCTGCTACAATGGTAGCGACTTACTGTGGCTCAAGTTGGCTTTAAAGAAGAGCGAAGATGATCCGACTGAAGCAGTCTTTTCCAGTTCTGAGGTACGATAGGTCACATTGTTTTTCACATTAATACATCAGTATCATATTGTGCGGTATATTTAGTTTTGTCTTAAAGTTCGGAGTTGCGTTAATTAGCTGGTCCTTTAGATCACACGCAGTTTATTACAATGTAGTGTTTGACGAAGTGGACGCGTGGATCCATTATAGATACTCAGACTGTGCTTAAAATAGAATCAGCATCGATTGATAACATGAAGTAAAAAAAAAAAAAAAAAAAAAAAACAGAAATAGAGGAATAAACACGACTTACATTAAATTGTTCATTTAAGCATTTTTTTTTTAAAAACAACAATCGCAACTATAGTAAATTACAAAGTATGCATATGATTTAAAAAAAAAAAATTTCCTGTTAAAAAGAAAAAAACAATTCCAATCCTCTTTTTTTCCAATACACACTGATCAGCCATTAACATTACAATGCAAAACATTATCCCCAGTATTGTACCGGCCCCATCTTGTGCTGTTGGTTGCAGGATGGGGCCTCCATGGATTGCACTTGTTTTTCCAGCACACCCCGTAGGTGCTTGATCGGATTGAAATCTGGGGGAATTTGGATTCTAGGTTCACGTTCTGACGTTCTGGTGCCTTAGTATTCAGGCCAGCATTGGTGTTTTCTGTTGATTCGTGCCGCGGGCATAAATAAGGCATAAATGAGCCAATTCACCGGGATATAATTGATAATTAATGTTAATGTGTTAATGTTTTCTGGTATTAATGTGGTGTTATGGCTGATTGGTGTAATGTTTAATAAATTCTGATTGCAATGCATTCTGTGAGCAATAAATTAATGCATTATATAACAGTTTCTATAGTATATGTCAAATTTAATTATAACCATGTGTGTATTGATTAAGAATACACAAACAAAAAACCCAACAAACAAAAAAAAGAATGCATTGTAATGTTATGAATATAAGTCGTTATACATATGGCCTTTACAGATTGGGTTACTGCCGCCTTCTGTGGAGCCTGTATTCATAAAGCTTTATGGAATTTTCTAAGCTTATTTGAAAGTCTAGCATGTCCGTTCGGTTAAATAAGTAAAATAAACGACCTTTGCAACCAAAACATTCCCAGAGCCATCAGTAGTCCTGCTGTTCTCAGAGCGACACTAGCCAGTCGTTGACCTCTGCGAGCTCATGTATGTAAAAGAAGGCCAATAGCAGTTTCGTTTAAGTGTCCTAACCTGAGCATGGGGTTGAAAAAGATGTGGTTGGCTGGTTTCACGTGTCTCAGTCGCCTTTACCCTCCCTGGATGGAAGCAGACATATGATAGACGAGAGCTTTCTGGTGGACTTCGTATGGTGTTATGACTGATTAGCGTATCATTAAGTGAATCGAAATGACAAATATATTGTCTATTGTAGGACCAAATTTTTTTTCTTGTTTCTTAGTTTTTGTAAATTCCGTTCTTCATGGGCGTCATGGATGTTCACAGCATCCACACAAACATGTTCCTGTTTACACGGATTGATATCTTCCTCCAGACGTCTACTCAGGATAACATGTTAAAATTGATTTTTAAAAAGTCTCCAAAACAGTCGATTACAGAATACAGGCTGCATCGAAATCAAGCCACTTGTTTTTTCTTCTAGTAACTGACTAAATTTGCGTTCTACTTACTTTCTATTTACACAGATTGATGAGTTGTCTTGTAGATGTGAAATATCAATAATGTGATTCGCCACTTATGATGATTATGTCTGTGGTCAGTGAAAAATGTGTGTGTGTGTGTGTGTGTGTGTGTGTGTGTGTGTGTGTTTGATCCTTCAGCCTTGTTTGTGCATGTCCTCTACATTCCATGTAGTTTTTTTTTTTTTATCTTTTTCACACACAAAAAAAAAATCTATAATTTGGTGTAAATTCTGTCGTACTGAATCACCATGTTTTAACAATGTACTGTACATCAATGCATTTTTAACTTATATTTTTTGGGGGATTGTGTAACAGAAAAAAGTTGGGTAAATTGCAGATCTTTTAAAACGAATCTTATTTGTTTTTCGACTACAATAACATTTTAATTTTTGATAACGTTTTAGAGCACACCGCAGAAGTGATTATTTTAGAATTTATATTTTTTAAAAGAAATGAATATTAAAAATAAACTGAATTTAATAAATGATGCTGTCATGTTCTATATGTTCACATTATCACTTTATAGGTTTTTTTTTTGTTCCTAGAGAATCAGCAGGTAGTGTATTAATACCCATATAATATGTTTTCTTACAAAAAAATACCAAGCTAAAAACTAGAGGAAAAAAGATGCATTAAGTTGAATGCTTTTACACAATAATCACTAACTATTAAAGACATATGTTATTTGCTAGGCATCTTGTTAACAATGTCTATAAAACCTAAATTGATACTGTAATATGAATGCATTTATAGCATGTTATATACACCGATCAGCTACCTGTATAACATTACGACCACCCACCTAATATTTTTTGCCACCGATGCACTTTGTGTTCTGACACCTTTCTATGAAATGAGCATTAACCTTTTCAGGAATTTGAGCTACAGTTACCTCTTCCTTTGAATCAGACTACACGGGCCAGCCTTCACTCACCCATGTGCATTAGTGGCCGCCCATGACCCTGTCACCAGTTCACCGGTTTTCCTTCCTTGGAGTACTTTTGGTATGTCCTGACCAGTGCAGACCACAAGACCTGCTGTTTTGCAGTTGCTCCAACCCAGGCGTCTAGCCATCACAATTTGGCTCCTTGCCCATTTTTTCTGCTTTCGACTTCAGGTTCACCTGCTGTTTCATACTGTATATCCCAGCCACTTCCAGCTGCCACTGTAATGAGATATTGTATCTGTAGCTATTGTGAGAATGACCAAATTGTAATGGCTAGACGACTGGGGCAGAGCAGCTCCAAAACTGCAGGTCTTGTGAGATGTTCCCAGACTGTAGTGTTCAGGACGTGACGAAAGTGATCCAAGGAAGGGAAACCGGTGAAGCGGCGACAGGGTCAGAGGTGGTCAAGGCTCACTGATGCACATGGGGAGTGAAGGCTGGCCTGCATTGACTAGCTAAAGCTAGTAATGATTTAAATGAGTAATCAGTATGGTTTATGGTTTTTAGTCAATTTGTTGAACAGAAGAAGTGGAATTTCAGGATTAGATTAGGTTCAGAGTGGTTGTGGACTTCTTGAAGCACTTTACAGTTGGAGGAAAAATAAGCTCCATTCCAGTGTTTTAATTATTAGAAAGTAATGGAAGACAGCAATGTAATAAAAGCACAATCTAAAATGTTATTATTATTATTATTAATAATAATAATAATAATAATAATAATAATAGTAATATTCTTTTTAGCTTCTCTTTAAGCTGAAGCCACAGAGAGTAGCTCTTAACTAGGTAAAGTATAATCATGTAGGTTTTACAGATCTTCAACTATGCTTTAATAACTATGTGTATGTGAGGCTTGTACAGTAATTTGTCTTTTCACAACCATTGCCTTTACATTTCAAAATGATTCAATGGCGCCATCTAGTGTTAAAAGATAAATCTTGCACAAATTCATACTTACATTATTTTCCTATTAACCAGTTTGATACAATCCAGAAGAGATGATGATGTTGAAGAAACAAATAAATATCATGCTATGAATTGATTTTATTAAAGAGAAAGTAATGTAGCTTTGAAAGAACAGTTGAATAAAATACAAATTATATGGAGTTTGTATAAACCTTTAAGCTTCCCCATATTGCTCAAATACTGTATTCATCTTAAAGTTTTTTTTACCCAAAATATTTTAATATTCTGTATGTATTTGCTAATCATTTCCTTTTTTTATTTTTCATTGTTATTTTTTATATTATAACCATTCTCTGAGTAGTGTATAATTATTGACATATTTCCCTTTACTTTGCTCGCACAACTGTAAACGCTTATCTCTCAAACCTTGATTAAATATGATTAAGTGCCAACACCCCCCCAAACACACAGAAAATGATTACATAATTACCCTTAATTAATGTAATTAATTGCTTCCTTATTATTGCTAAGTGCAGACTGAAATTAGTTAAACTTAAAAGCATGACACTGTCTGATAAACTGGAACATTAAGCCAGTATTACAGAAAATGTGTGCCTTGCATGAAAATATCATTTTGACTAATAAACTAAGTAAACTTTTACTGATCTTAAAAAAAAAAAAAAAAAAAAATATATATATATATATATATATATATAATAATTATTATTATTACAAGATCATAAAGTGCTTTTGCACATAGACCTACTAATGTCAGACCTAAACAAAAGATGAATCACCATCAGATTACTTCCAACACAGTGGTATAAAGAGAAGCTATAAAGAGAAATAATACCAAGAACAATTTGTATATGTATATTTGTGCACTATTCTATTTAGCTTTATTTGTTTAAATCATATGGTTATATATCATAAATCTCGCATAATGCTCTGAAAATCTGATGTGTAAATATCTTTCGAAACTTTTAAAATTAGAACAGGCAAAGCTCTCTGCCTCTGTGGAAACAGAAACTCACGGTATTGATCTGTTTTGGGTGAGATCAAGAGTCAAAACAACTGTTAAGCTCATATCATAAACCCTGTGGGAACATGACAAAGTGGAGTATAATTAAACATTTCGTATTCATGATGTGCGTTCTCTTAAGCCCAGGATCTGTCATGGAAACACTGCTGTAAGTTTTCAAGCCGCAGCAACATCCTCATCCTTAATGACTGCCTCTGTCTGTGAAAGGCAACAAGAAAGGTAAATTAATGAACATCAACATGTGGCCTCAGCTATTATTTTTCTGACATTTCACTAAGCGTCGACGAAATGATGAGAAGCAGGAGCTAAGCCGACCTCACATGTAGTGCATCTAATAGTAATGCTTGCAAGAATCCTGTACCAGCCATGCTTGTGGAAATCCTTTAATACCTGTACTTGTGGAAATCCTTTAATAGCTATGCATAGTCACTTTCCAATCTGGATCCTAGTTCACAGATTAATCAAAGTACCACTCTGTGGCATCTTATCTATTCACGCTCAGTAGATTGCAGTGCACTCCGAAATTTAAAGCGATTCAACAAACAATATGTCTTCAATCATTTCTATTAAATATTTGATAAACACACCAAACTCAGTGTTTAACCTCTCCTCATCAGTGACTAAATCCTACTTAAGCCCACATTCAGATGGGATTTAATTCCATCGCATCCGGGTGCTTTGATGGGATCATACAGGCATCTCGAAAGTCTCCATACATATGAGAAATTAACATAATTAAGACATTTCATGCATAGCACCAGATGCGTCAACATGAATTTCTCATAGGTGTGAGAGACGAGCCTGCGAGATGTTTTGTAAGTTCCTTTTTGCTAAAAAAAGATAAATTCTTCTATTTGTGGTTGTCTATGTCAGTTTTTCTCCTCAGTAGAAAGTGAACTATTTTATTTTGACCATCTCTGCAGTTGACTGATAATTTAAGTCCCATCAGGACAGACTCGCCCATGATGCTGCATCTTGCATCGTAAAAATTTGGAGCTGCTTCTGGTTTCTGTATTTAGCTACCAAGCTCGCATATCCACTTCCTGAACTGCAAAACTTCCTGAACCGGGACTTTTGATTGCGCAGAATAACAGGACACGGTTATGAGAGTAAAAACCCATTTTATTTCTCTATATAATCCCCTGCTACACTAATGCACTTATCCCAGTGTTTCACTAGGTACAACGTTTTCTCAGTCTGCTGGCGCCATGATCCTGATTCATGACTGAAACGCTGGCCTCCCAGGAACACCTTTAATGGTCAAATGTGGAAATGGCTTGGAGCGAGGTCAGGCAATAACTCCCAGATTAGTTCCTGTAATGTCCAAGTGGTGTTTATGAATGCTAGTGTGTAAAGTTCCCACAGACAGATGCGATGCGTCTCTTTTGCAAAGTTGCGATAAGTTATCCATGGATCAGGTGTTCCACTCGCTGAATCTTCACAGAAACTATTAAAGCCTTCTTTAAATGGTTTGCACCATTCAAATGTATTCCCACGGCAGATTGTACTGTGTGTGAAGTCTTCTGTAAATGTTCATCGTTTGTACACGAGAAATTTCATCACAAGTCCCAGTTTGACTTGAACGTCTCGCATACAAATGCTTTGAAAATCCTCTGAGCAATACATGAGTCTTTGGGAGGAGTCCTTATAACTGTATCTCCAAAATTAAAGCACAATCCTGATTAAAAGGACATGGTAAAGGGGCAGGTACAACATCAACTACAAATATGGCTTAACATCATTCTTCAATATAATGTTCAATTATTTACTAATAAACAAATGAACAACAAATAGAAAAATTGAGTGTTTTTTGCTCCATTATTCATTTCGATGTCTGAACAGAAGAGTGCCCACCTGTTTTTGGCACATGTGTGCAGGTGAATGTTGGGAGCAGCAACTGGTGGTCAGATCCAACCACATCTGGCTCTTGGGCTCATCTCCCTGAAACGCGTGCTTGATCCTGGAAACACAAAAAGATATACAGTAGTAAAAGCTGTATGTAGAACCAGTCTACTCACATACTGTAGCGCTCTAGTTTGCCTAAACGTACTTTTATTTATTAGCCGGTGTTCACATTTACCGCGTTAACTTTAAACCTTAGCACATTTCTTAACATCTACAGAACGAAGTCTTTGTATAAAAACATGCACCAATTCAGTACGGCCTGTAAAATATGTGCATGCTGATTTACTAGCACATCTTTCCTGGTTTGTGTAATTGCCTTATTACATGTGCAAGTGAAGGCGCTTCTCTTTCTAATTGTGAAAATAGATTACATTTTGCACCTGCATTGTGATTTAAAGTGCTAAGCCCGAAAGTTACTTTGGGAACAGTGATTGCACAAACAAATTATGATCAAAGGCATGTATTAAAATGTATTAAAATTGCAAAACCTCATTTATACCCATTGGACATGAAATAAAAACATTTTAAACCATTAAAAAGTGTTTGGACAATGTTTCTTCATTAAATAAATAAATAAATAAATGTTTTTTTTTAAAGTAATGGTTCCACGTGGGATGAAACAAGAGTCTGTAAAAACTTATGGATTTACATAACCCTTTGAAAACACACATTCATTTCATCGTTAGTTTACATTTTGAACAGTTTTTAATATGAGCTTAACGTAAATGGTTTCTCCCAGTTGGAAACTTTCGTCTCATCTCATCATCTAAACCGCTCCATCCAGGATACAGGATCGCGGGGGTCTGGAGCCTATACCAAGAGACTTAAGGCATAAGGCGGTGTACACCCTGTACACCCTGGACAGGGTGCTGATTCATTACATTCCACACACACTTACACACTCATTCACAAACTACAGGCAATTTGAGAACGTAGGCCAGTTAGCCTAATCTGCATGTCTTTGGACGGTGGGAGGAAACCGGAGTACCTGGAGGAAAAGCACCAAGCACAGGGAGATTATGCAAATTCCATGCACACAGACCTGAGACAGGAATTAAACCTGCACCCTAGAGGTGCAAGGCGACAGTGCTTGGAAAGTGCCCAGTTGGAAAGGGATAATTAAACTAATTACCATACAGGTTGTCCCCTACTTATGAACGAGTTCCTTTCCAGAACCACGTTTGTAAGTCAGATCTGTTTGTAAGTCGGACAACATGAGTCTAAGGTAGGTATACACGTTTAACGCAAATATACAATATAAAGCATACCAATCCACTTGACTAAATATGTTACCTTTCCCAACACTGCCATCATGTGGCCAAAAACCATAGCCGCGCCTAAGGAAATCGCACAGTGTTGTCTCTGCGCCTTTAAATCAGAGGGGGAATCCCGAGTGCCATTTTGTCTATTTTTGTACAATACACCTGAGCTACTTCCGCAATTTGTTCGCATCTACGAATGTTAGATGCGATTCTTGGTCCGTTCGTATCTGTGGAAGTCAGGGAATACCTGTATTTGTTATCAGCTGCAGCAACATTTTGGTAGTTGCTTTAAAACATCATAGCCAACAATCTCAGGATAAAGTTTTTGCAGTGCTAACTAAATATTTATTCATTTAAGGAACATGTTTCTTTAGTGTTAGTGACTTATTTTCTATGACGGCTGTTAAATTCTCATAGTGGGCAGAAAACATATGTTGAATGACAATTGGCTGATGGTAGGTTTATTTTTCATTTTCTTTAAAAATGCAATAGATGTTATAAAACTATAACAGAGGAAGTATGTTGTTGGAAGCAGACTTATCCATATTGCACAGCACAGAGGTTACGTGATTTAAGTCTCACTTTGTTTTGAATGCAGGAAACTCCAGTTGAAAATACTGTGAACAGAAGTTGTCTATCCTTGACACTAGCATTTCTGCTTTCTCCAATTTACTGTCCTGCAAAACAAGAAAGTTGAAAAGGACAGTGTGACACCCAGACTTTTGAAATGGCAGAAATAATAAGACTACATTTTAGAGACCTCAGTGCTGAATGCTGACACACACTGTACAGTTGAATATCACAGTTCTTGGCACCTTGTCATGAATTCATAATTAAAAGAGAAAATTTTGGAGAGAAAAAAAGCATACTTGATGGACCTGCAAAAGCTCTTCATATGCATGCAAATTATTCTTGTTTACCCTCTGGCACCAATATTCACGTTTAATTAAATGCGTTCTAATGATTTCCAGTTGTGTGTTGTCACTCCATCTGGCTTAAGTGCTCATAGGCGTAGTTGCAGAAAAAACTAATGTGTAATCACAATAAATGTTATGACAATTAAGAAAGAGGTAAAGGTTCAGAATCTGTGGTACTTGTGCAAACTAGCCCTAACCATGCTAAACAGACCTGCTTTGTACATTGACTTGTACATAAAAATTTTTCGAATATGTATTAAGAGCTAATCACAGAGGTTGCTGAAGTCTGAAATAAAATTGTGTTTTGTGTTTTGGTTCCACATCATACTGTACTCTCGTGGGACTGCGCCTCCAAATCACGAGAGGAATTGATGCAGCGCGGTCAGCTGACCTCATTTAAAGGGAGCATGGGAAGACGTTGACGGAAAGATAACGCTACATGGTGTTTACATGGCGCTTGAATGGAAGCCTTTTTGTTTCAGACCTGTATTTGACAGTGAACTCCGAAATTAGGATTATTTACCACCTGGACGGCTTTACAGGACAGCCATTTTCTATTATCGTGCTCCCAGACTGATTCATTTCTCCCACATGCAATATACCGGACTTTGGACATTTTATACATTCATTACACACTGAAAATATTGTATATAATTGTAAATATTGGTATCTATTTTGCGATTTGTTCACATCTACGAATGTTCTGTAGAAAAACTGTAGATCCGCAGTTCGTTCATATCTGCGGAAATGCATAACTTGAATGTTCGTAGTTACTGACTTACCCATTTTAGCCACCATGTACCAATTCTGTCCGGATCAGTGGTGACTGATCTTGTTACAGTAGGCAGCTTTCAAACAGCAGCCCGGCTCTATTCATTCTGCTCATTTGTCCATTTAGGGATTAACTGGGGTTTAGGCAGAGTCAGCTCCTGCCAAGATGGTAATGAGAAAAGCTCCCACATTTGAGCTTTAAAACTCTTTTTCAGAAAACTATGGGTTTTCACTGGAGGTCTGTCTAGTTCTTTTTATACAGGCTATGGACTCACTACATACAATAACACATACAAGGTCAAGTTTGCTCCCTTGGACTGCTGGGCAGAAGTGCTGTCATACAATTGCAACCTCTGCTAAAAAGGGATGAACACTTTTCTGTTGTGGCACATGAAAGCCTCTTAATTCACTGGCTATTTCCTTTCTATCACAAGCTAATCACATAATTTCTGTTTTTGAATGCTGCCTGTGTTCCTGTCGTTGAGTCTAGAAGTGCTGCTGCTGTTAGTTCTTTCTTTAAACACATATCAACAAGTTGATTGCTGGTTCCTACCTTTAAACATGCTGTGGTGTCATTAGTCCCTGAGCAGCAGCCTGCCACTGTGCTTCTCATCACATCCTGAATAGTTGTCAGTACAGGCAATGAAACTGACACATGCTTCACCCCAATCTGGAACAAATATCTGGAAACAGATGGACAGACATACAGAAGTTATATACGCTCCAAACATGCAACAACATTGGCTCATATTTGCTTTAAATGCTTATAATGTTTTGTTATTTACAGTAACTTCAGGCTTTATGTCCATGAAGCCCTGTAGTGAAAGGAACCCTCCAGTAAGTCCATAAAAACACACTCTATAAATATATACACTCACCAGTCACTTCATTAGGTATGCCTATTCAATTGCTTTTTAATGCAAACATCTAATCACCGAAACAAATGGCAGCAATTCAATGCATTTAGGCATGTAGACATGCTTAAGATGAGCTGCTAAAGTTCAAACCGAGTATCATAATGGGGGAAAAACGGTGATTTAAGTGTCTTTTAATGTGGCATGGTTGTTCATGCCAGATGGGCTGGTCTGAACATTTCTGAAACTGCTAATCTACTGGGATCTTCACACACAACCATCTCTAGAGTTTATAGAGAATGGTCTGAAAAAGAGAAAATATCCAGTGTGCGGGTAAAAAAAAATGCCTTGTTGATGCCAGAGGGCAGATAAGAATGGCCAGACTGGTTTGAGCTGATAGAAAGATAATAGTAACTCAAATAACATCTTGTTAAACCTGAAGTATGCCAAAGAGCATCGAGGAACACACTTGTCGAACCTTGAAGCAGATGGGTTACAGCAGCAGCAGATCACACTCATGTCAGTTGATGAGGCTACAAATCTAATTACCAAAAGTGGTCATTAGAAAAAATTGGAAAATTATTGCCTGGTCTGACTCTTCTCAATTTTTCCTGTGATATTCAGATGGTAGGGTCAGAATTTGGCATAAACAACAGGAAAGCATGGATCCATCCTGTCTTAGATCAATGGTTCAGGCTCTTCCTGGTATAATGGTGTGGGGGATTTTTTCTTGGCACACTCTGAGTATTGTTGCAGACCACGTCCATCCCTTTATGACCACAGGATAACACACCATGTCACAAAGCTAAAATCAACTCAAATTGGTTTCTTGAACATGACAATAAGTTCAATATACTCAGATGGCCTCCACAGTCACATCTCAATCCAATAGATTACCTTTAGGATGTGGTGGAACAGTAGATTCGCATTATGTCAATATGGAGATAAAATCTCAAGGAAATGTTTTCATAACCTTGTTGCATCTATGACAGAATTAAGGCAGTTCTTAAGGCAAATGGAGGTCCAACTCAGTACTACTAATGCATACCTAATGAAGTGGAAGTGGCTTCATTAGGTACATGACAATATTATATAATATACAATATTATATATATGTGTATATGGTTATAAGTTCAGCCTTCATTCATCACATAAACATTATTGCACAGTTTATTCTTCAAATATCTTGTTAGTAGGCTGGGGTCAGAATGGGGTGAGCCATTATACAGCACCCCAGGAGCAGACATGATTAAGGGCCTTGCTTAAGAACCCAACAGCAGCAACCTGGTGGAGCTGGGGCTTGAACCACCGACCTTCCGATCAGTAACTCAGAGCCTCAACACACTGAGCCATCACCACCCTTTATTTCTAGTTTACAATGTGTCTCTCTGCAAATATGTCTCTGTGCATGGTGGATACTGTCCAAACTGTCCAAAGATGGTCGGAAGGTACTGTCTAAATGATGGTATTTAAATGCCATCAATACATACACCGATCAGCCACAAAATTTAACCCCAAAACATTATGCCCAATGCTGTGTAGGTTCCCCCTGTATGATTCCACAAGGCCTTGGAGTGTGAGGGGCTGTCTAGCACTGGAATGTTGGCACGAGATCCTTTGGGTGCTGTGGGTTGTCCAGTGGGACCTTCTTGTCCAGCAAGCTTAATCAGACTGAGATCTGAGGAATTTGGAGGCCAAATCAACAATCTTGAACTCTTTGCCTGCTAGCCCCTACTTGGCAGTCTGTGATTCAAAGATATTCAGTTCACCTGGTGGAGGTGCTAGTGACATGCCTGAATGGTGTAGAGTGAATAAACAATAAATATTCCTACTTTACACCCAGTGGTCCACCATGACCCTAACTGGGATAAAGCACTTACTGAAAATGAACAGAATGAATGAATGACAGAATGAATGAATGCTCATTGTTGGCACCAAAGAATAAGGGCTCTCCCAAAATAATCTGATCCTAGCCTATAAACTAGATTGTAGTAATCTGAAAATCCTTTCAATCCTAACAACTATAGGTCAAACAAATATATTTAAAATCATGATTGTTCTTCAGACAATTGCATTACTTTTCAACACTATACAGTATTCGAGCTTGTCTAGAAACACTACATGACTCTAAATATGCCTTGACACAATTAAGGGCTCAGGCTGTTTCTCCATTTCCACTATAGAAGGTAAGCCATGTAGAGAGGAACACTTAATTACAGTCTAGAATAAATGAATCATCGGCTCTCTGGGAAGCTGACATCCTCTCGGCATGGCCTCTTCCTTTCTTGTCCACCCATGCACACGAGCTAATTTATCAGCTGTGTGCGGCACGTCATAGCCTACTGTGCATCTTTGTACGAAACACTGTGTGCCAGGCTAAGGTGCAAAACTGAGCAGAGACGTTCAGACACTGAAACAGAGATGAAAAGAGCACTGTATGGGGCTCGGTAAGGATAACTTTTGCTGATAATAATTTGAAAGTCCCTCTAAAACTTGGACTGATGAAAGAGTTCCAGTTAAAGGAATGTTATTTTTTTGTTATAAAGTTCTGGAGGGGAATTTGAATTGTGATAAAAATGTGATAATATTTGGGTTCTTTCTTTTTTATGTTGAATACCGTGCATAAAAAATAGAATCTTAAATTAGCAGAATTTAACATCCAGGGTCATTTATGCATTCGTTAACATATTTTAGAAATGTGTCATAAATAAATAAATAAATAACATATGCTGCAAATACCATGAGTATACATAGATGGTAACACTTTACTTAAAAGCAGTGTTTACAGCATTACATGATACTTTCAGTAGCTTTCAAGTCAACTTATCTAAATGTACCAAAATAAAAGTCCCAAATAAAAGTTTGGATTTAAGTAAGCAAATACCTAAGACTCTTTGATGGATAGTTCCTGCAGTGGTAAGGATTGTTTTAGGCCTGATTGACAAAGTGAGTAGATTTTCATCAGAATACAGACCTTGTGGTCATGGAAAAGATGTTACTGTATTTCAGAAGGGTGAAAAATGGAAATTGCTGGAACTACAGTATGGAACTCATGTCTGGGTACGAAAGGATGCTCATGAAGTAATGCAAGATCAGTACCATAGTGCCATCAGTACATACTTCTGGGGTCTGGGCTTGCTTCAGTTGGTTAGGTCTAGATTACAGTACGTATGTGGCAATAAACTAAAGACAGCTGTCCACCTTAATGTTCTGAATGATCAGGTTATCCTATCAGTGGAAATTTCCAGGATAACAATCTTCACCTTAGTCTGATTGAAAAACTTTATGAAGTGGTTTGACTCTTGACTACTTTTGTCATCAATCAAGATCTCAGTGAATTATTCATGCAAATATCAAAAGGTTCTTAGTCAATTATTAATGCAGCCCTGGATGGAAATAAATATTGCATAACATTTCTGAAACAATGCCACAGTGAATGTACAGCAACATCAAAGATCAATTCAGTCCAACAAAGTGTGCAACTGTATACAAGGCCAGTATAAGGCACTGTTTTTTTTTTTTTTACTACTACTACTACTAAGTTGACACAACACAATGACATATTGATGTTATTATACTTTGCTTCAACTCCCATCGATTCCCCTCTCCGCCATCTCCTGAATACTAACCCGGGTCTTCATTCACATTCAGCTCATTTTATAACACACAGTATATAACCACACAAAGTTAAACAAAAACTTTGCAAAGAGTTCCAATCAATCTGTCTGTAAAGCGTGAGGATTATAATCAAGTCTGATTTTTTATTTTTGCTTTTAATCTTTTTCTTTTCTCAACAATTATGACTTGGCCTGCAATTCTGTCTATGCTTTGACTCTTTGTGTACCCACTAATCTATCAGATTTTGGAATATTACAGCGAACCTCAGACAGATGGGTCCTAATTGTCCCTCTGAGTCTGCAAACATTTAAAAATGGGTCGAGTGAGGATAAAAAAAGAAACAAAAATAGCTGAAAATGCTGAAGAAAAATCAACAGAGATAAATGACGTAAATATAGCTCTGGGTACGTTTGTGTGGCAATTGCCATGAATAGAAAATACTGTAGAAATGACCTGTAGCCTTATGAGCATTTTTATGGCATGTGATATCACAAATACTCCCCAGAATAGTTAGGGTTTTGCTTGTAATTGTTTACAAAAGTAATCTAATGCATTTTGATATGTCTTTGGACTTGAACCAGTATGGAGTGCGGGACGAACCGGAATCGGTCATCATTCTTTCTTTCGCTATCTTTTTTTAAAGGAAACTCTAGAAAGCACTTGGGAAATGCATTCTTGTTCTGACAGTTCCTCAAGGTCAGCAATATTATTAAAGTTCATAACTAGAGATATGCATGAGACTGTTACATTATATTTTCTTTGCACATACACACGGTGTTTTCTAACATACTAAGTTTGTTCTGTATTCCGAATGATATAAACCAAAATAAACATGGAATCCATCATGGCCCTGACCTATAAATTATTCACACATTCCTGCACACCTGTAGTTCACATACATGCAAGCACACACGCATATATCTATATCTATATCTATATATCTATATATATACACAGCATACAGAGAGAAAGAGAGAGAAGATAATGAGTTTTCCTTCTAGCAGATGAAAAATTCATTGTAGAATAAATGTTGAAATGAACACCTCTCTGTGCTATCTGGTCGGGCTTCCTCGCAGAGCTGTGCCGAGTGGATCTGCAGATCTGAAGAGATGACAGGATGTTTTTTTACGCTATCCACGCAGGTGACAGCATCCAGAGGGTCTTTGTTACAGCATCTTTGCAGTTCCGTAGATACGTTGCCACCATCCTTACAGAGGACCTTTTGAAAGCTGATAAACTAAAACAGGTTAAGACAGAATATTAGTCTGGCAATTAAGGTAAGCTCACATTTAAATTAACAAATGAAATAGTTAGCAATAATACATAACAATTTGGTATGTTAGAAATTCTAAAGACTAAAATTGCACTAAAGTATTGGCTTTTCTGTGTTTCTGTAGCTTTTAAAATTCAAACCCTTAAAGAAATTTGCATATAAACCACATTACCATAGATCATACTCTGTAAGGCCCAATAACATCTTTAGGACAGAATTAATACTTTCAAAAAAAAAAATAATAATTGCACTGTTATTGTATCTGGGAGTGTGACTGTACTCTTTTTCACCTTACCTCTTCAGTGATACATTGAGGTTGTACTTGCAAACAGCATTTTGCAAGCCCAGACTGAAACTGCTTAGAAATAGCCAATGCTTCTTCAAATGGTACTGTTAAGAGCCTTCCAAAATATGCAGTCAGTCTAAAATGATAGGACAAGTGAAAATTTTTTCTTACAGTTCCAAGCCAATGGCTAAACCCTACCCGTTTATGAAGTCTACTAATTCCCCTGTATTCAAGGGTGACGGCTAAAATGTACTTCCTGCAAGACATGGGAAACCAGCCACTGATGATTCAGGCACTGACGCTCTTGCAACGTCATAGAGCAGCTAAATGCATTCCCGTCTACGTCTGTACACATACGCTCAGAGACAACCCCAAATTAGCTAGCAGCAATTAGATTAAAATGAAGGCCACACTCGACACTCAGATGTGTGAGATGCACTTTTGCATGATTCTGGTCACAGATGGTGTTGTTTGTATTCAGACTTTTCAAATACTGGCTAAAAGGTGAGAAAATAAATGAGTGACATTTCCATAGATCTAGTAATTATCTACAGTGCCTTGCAAAAGTATTCATACCCCTTGAATTTTTCCACATTTTGTCATGTTGCAACCACAAGTGTAAATGTATTTTATTGGGATTTTATTTGATAAACCAAACACAAAGTGGCAGATAATTGTGAAGTGGAAGGAAAATTATACAGTACATGCTTTTCACATTTTTTTTACAAATAAAAATATGATGTGCATTTGTATTCAGCCCCACTGATTCAATATTTGTAGAACAACCTTTCGCTGCAATTACAGTTTCAAGTCTTTTGGTTTATGTACGAGTTTTGCACATCTAGAGAGTGACATTTTTGCCCATTCTTCTTTGCAAAATAGCTCAAGCTCAATATGATTGTATGGACAGTATTTGTGAACAGCATTTTCCCAAGTCCTGTCACAGATTCTCAACTGAATTTAGGGCTGGACTTTGACTAAACCATTCTTACACATAAATATGCTTTGATCTTAACCATTCCATTGGCTGGATGTTTAGGGTCATTGTCCTGTTGGAAGGTGAACGTCCACCTCAGTCTCAAAGTTTTCTGCAGACTTTAACAGGTTTTCTGCCCTGTATTTGGCTCCATCCATCTTCCCTTAAACTCTTACCAGCTTCAATGCCCCTGCTTAAGCAAAGCATCCATAGTACATGATGCTGCCGCCACCATGTTTCATGGTGGGATAGTGCGTTTAGGGTGATATGCAGTGTTAGTTGCATTTACAACAAAGTTCAATTTTGGTTTCATCTGACCAGAGTACCTTCTTCCACAAGTTTGCTTGTTGAATTAACCTACATGGGCATCTACATGGCTTGTCATAAGCTGCAAACAGGACTTCTTATGGCTTTCTTTCAACAGTGCTTTTCTTCTTGCCACTCTTCCATAAAGGCCAGATTTGTGGAATGCACAACTAATAGTTGCCTGTGTGCAGATTTTCTCACCTGAGCTGTGGATCTCTGCAGCGCGTCCAGAGTTACTTTCAGAGGTCTCCTGGCTGCTTCTCTGATTAATGCTCTTCTTGCCCAGCTTGTCAGTTTAGGTGGATGGTCATGTCTTGTTAGGTTTGCAATTATGCCATAATTTTTTTTATTTTTGGATGATGGATTGTGACCAGAGACCTTATGACGAATGTAGAAATGAGAAAAATACAGTCATCACCATTGGCCTCCATGGTCCCTAGTTGGACTCGAGGTTCCTTGATGAATGGATGATTTAACAGTGCTCTGTGAATTGTTACAGCTTGGGATATATATTTTTTTATAACCTACCCTTGATTTAAACTTCTCCACAGCTTTATCCCTGACCTGTCTGGTGTGTTCCTTGGGCTTCATGATGCTGTTTGTTCAATAATATTCTCTAACAAACCTCTAAGGGCTTCACAGAACATCTGTATAAATATACGAAGATTAAATTACATACAGGTGGACTCTATTTACTAATTAATTAATTGACTTCTGAAGGTAATTGATACCACTGGATTTTAGGTTGAACACAAATGCACACCACGCTTTTCAGATTTTTATTTGTAAGAAATTATGAAAACGTTTTTCACTTTCCTTCATTTCACTTCAAAATTATATGCCAACTTTATGTTGATCTATCACATAAAATCCCATTCAAATATATTTACATTTGTTGTTGTAACGTGACAAAATTTGGATACATTTTAGGAATATAAATGCTTTTGCAGAGCACAGTATAGTGCCATGAACGGCCTGGAGGGAACTCCAGCACAGGCTCGCACATCAATTCATATGCTATGGGCAATTTGGAAATGCTGACCAATCTATGTTACATGTCGTTGGACTGTGTGAAGAAACCAGAGTACCCGAAGAAACCCTACCAAGGAAGGGGAGAACAGGTTAACTCTAGACAGACAGATCAAGAGTTAAACCCCCATCCCTGGGGTGAAAGATGACAATGCTATTATACTCTATCATGTTTGGACACATTTGTATAGACACAAACTATAACTTCATTCTTTTAAAGACATTTGTAAAAATATTTTGACTAATGTAAAAAAAAATTGCGTTATGAATAAATTTTCACCAATCAGCCATAACCTTTAAACCACTGCAAGATGAAGCGAATAACATTGATTATTTTGTTACAGTGGTACCTGTCAAGGCGTGGGCTATATTAGGCAACAAGTGAACAGTCAGTTTTTGAAGTTGATGTTGTTGAAAGAAGAAAAATATGGACAAGTGTAAGGAGCTGAACAACTTTCACAAGGGACAAATTGTGATGGCTAGACGTCTGAGTCAGAGCATCTCTCTGTTATTAAGTAGTTTAACAGAAACAGTAATAATAATAATAAAAAAAACAGACGTGTCCAAATGTTTGATTTCAAATTCTTTTTTAGGGGGACAACTCACCCGATTACATTACATTTACATAACATTTTGAATAGACAATTATATGAAGTGTTTTGTGTTCATATATAAAATATACTGTATATAAAAGAAAGATTTTTTAAATTTAAATGATATCTTTTTGCTTCATACATCGAAGGACCCGAAACCAGTCTGAGAAAGATTTCTGTCTATATGTCTGTCTGTCTGTCCAGCCAGACTTTGTCACAGCATCACGCAAAACTGGCATTTAAGTTTTTGCCTGAACTTAAACCTGTGCCTTAAATGAAATCAAAATGATGAGTAGAAGGGACGTTATGAGCAGTTATACCTACCAAAAGCCTCTGCTAAAGGTGGAATGTACTAAGGGAAATACAACCTTAAAAACAACATATAACTTTTTTCACAGTGCCATTATTTATTTAACAAAAATATTTGGCAAAAAAGAAAAAAAAAAGGCCAATACTAAGTACATCCTCAATGCTTTCACATGATTTAAGTTGCAGTCACATGTTGCTAATCATCAGCCCATAATTTATTATCCTATGAAAAAGTGGAGTTGTTTGGCCTTAATGCCCAGTGCCATGTTTGGCAAAAACCAAAAACCATTTCAGCAGAAACATGGATATACCCACCATCACTTCCTACAGTGGTGGAAGGGTGATGATTTGGGCTTGTTTTTGCAGCCACAAGGCTCTGTTTACCTCTTGAATATTTTAGAGGAAAATGTGTCATGCATCAGGACAATCCAAGGATCCAAAGCACACCAGTTAATCTACATCAGAATGACTGAAAAATAAAATAATCAAAGTTCAGACCTCAACCCCATTGATATGCTTTGGCACGACTTTTAGAGAGTTGTGAATATTCATATGTCCAAAAACCTCAGTGAACTGAATGTCTCTTACAAAAATGTAAGAGACTGAAAGTCACACAAGAAATACTTACTAAAAGTTATTGCTGCTAAAGGTGGAACACGCTATTGAATCTTGTGGGTACTTACTTAGTATTGACCACATGAAGCCACATTGCTTCATTTTTGTTAAATAAATAATGGCAACTTGTATGTTGTTTGCCCACTACAATAAGATGATTTTTATTATGTTTTTACACACACACACACATACACACACACAAATTAAGATAGGGTGCACTAATATTACATGCATATTTCTTCCTTAGAAAAAGACAAGTTCATTGCAAACTCAATATTGCCATGTTCATGATGTGTATGTGAAATTGTGACACTTGAACCATGGGTTAATCACAACCAACTCCCTCTCTTGTTAAAGTTTGTGTCAATGTTCACAATTCTAATGAACTGAAACAATCCAACATAACATGACAAGAAAATTTTTTTTGAGTGAACTGCAAGAACAGCAGGTCCATTTTTCTTTTCTCCTCTTCAAGTTTAATAGCAGCCAGTAACACTTAAGGTTAAGATGATGTGCTAGCGTGCAGTGCATTTTTCTCTAGTGTGTCTGTCTTGCTAGACTAGCTTTTCTTCTGGACTGTTAGTGCCTTGCATGCTTAAAGGAAATATTCTATTCAGTAAACATTGTTTATACCTCATTATGTTCTGTTTAGGTCTGCAAATCCTCACTGCAATAGAAATGCAGACATTCTTCTCATTTTTCTTTTTCTAACTTTCTATCGACTAAAAGTCGAGCAATTTTCCATTCCACCATTCAATTTCCACTGTTTTAAATGTTAATTTCCAACCAAAACTAAACTACAACAACCAAACGATTGCAGTGGTGAGAACTATGAAAGACCACTGTAATGTATAAGCAATGACTTTTCCTGGATTCAACTGAAAGTTGGATTTACCCAGTCTTGTGAGATTTCAAATTCACTTCATTGTTACACATGTTGGAGAGAAACTTCAGGAAATTGGCTGTGCTCCTCTGTTGAAACCTCTGCAAATAGAGAAACATTGTTTGCAGTTATTTTTATTTCTCATTCAGAACTGTCACCATTATAATCAATATCATCACTATGGCATGTCTGTGCTAGAACCTGCATTAAACTCCTTATCTCCAGTCCCTAACTCCAGAATGCATCATAAATCTATTGCTTGACCTTGTGCCTGTCTCTCAAACAAGTGCTTTAAATCTATACTTTTTTGCCAACTTAAAAAAAAAAAAAAAAAAGCATTTACCACAACTGTCCCCTTTTCTATTGCCATCTTGGACACCTGACACACTGCTTTTTCCAAATCCTGGCTTAGGTGGAGTACATTTTTTTCTGTTTTAAACTACAGATACAAATAATTGCGTGCACTGTCTATTATATTACCTGTTGTTTTAGAAACAAGTCTAATATTTTAATAAATAACCTTGAAAACTTTTTTTTTTTTTTAATTACCGATGTATTAATTTACAGATTTACAGATGCACAGGTCAACTTGTTACTATGGGCTATGGACAAGAAGACGACCCAGCATATTCCATGCTTCCATATTCCATACAATAAGCTTAAGGTATTGAAATAAAAGCAATCAATCTAGTTACATAAACTAAGACGAATGATAAAGAGAGGCCTAAAACTTGCAATATAAGGAGCTTTGTCAAGTGCTCCTGGTCAATTTCTCACCAAGCCACCAGATGGCACACTTTTTGGACATTTCTTCTTCTGTTGTTTAATTCCCAGTTCTGGCTGTTTTACACAAGCCTTGTATTGTAATCATCAACTTATTTAAGCCCCGCATTTTCAATCAGTTGCTTGGCATTTTGTTTTACCAGAGGGGTTTGGCAATTCATGAAGAGCTTGTGTTGGTTGAGTTCTTGTCCTGCTGTCGGGTTTGCTTTGTTAATTCATCCCTATTCTGGTTTTGTGTTTTTTGTTATTTCTGCTTGTTTTCATTTTATTAATAAAGCTTCACATTTCTGCAACTTAATCTGTGTCCTGTCATTGATTTATGTGACAGAATCCATCCATCTATCTCGTTATCTCTGTAGTCTACCTATGGACCTATAGTTCAACTTGGAGGCCAATGGTGAACATTGTGTTTATTATGTCCCCCTCTGG
>JAQMYG010000014.1:15114662-15125126 GCA_030014215.1 Clariallabes teugelsi | reverse complement strand
TGTGAACATATAGTCATGATTTGTAAATGATTATTTCATCATTATCTAATCACTTGTAAATGCTTTACAACGGAACGCTATTATAAAGTGTTACCGTAAGTTGCTCTGGATACAGTAAGGATGCGTGCCAAATGCCATAATGTACATTTTGATAATTAAATGTCTTAATTATGCTGAATTATGCAGAGAGTATGAGAGATTTACACTTTATACTGACATTTGAGATCAGATTATGGTTGGATTACACTGGTGCAATGTATTTGAAACTGTATATACTGTATACTGTATTGTATTGAAACTGTATGTTCAGTTTGTCTTGGTTGTTTCACGGCTGTTCAAGTAAAATGATGAGTTTTCTGCCAAGAAACAGTATGAATATGTACTGCTACAGTAATAAAAGAAGTCCTTTTATTTCCTCTATATTTTCTCCTACAAAGTAATATATTTGAGTTCAGTGGGTTTTAAAGAGAAAA
The DNA here is from genome assembly GCA_030014215.1 of Clariallabes teugelsi. NCBI lineage: Eukaryota > Metazoa > Chordata > Actinopteri > Siluriformes > Clariidae > Clariallabes > Clariallabes teugelsi. The sequence goes on along the minus strand of JAQMYG010000014.1, from coordinate 15,124,653 downwards.
ACAAAAACAAAAATGATGTACTGTACAGTAACTGGCAGCTTACCCCTTTTTCATAGCAGTCAAGACCATCATCATCTTGGCAGCACTGTTCTGCTAGCTTAGCCATTTCATCAGCCACGCTGTTTACTTCTTCAAATGTTCCATTCGGGAACTTTTGGCCGTATATGGCTGTCACTCTGAAACATATCAAATACTTTTATTAAAGCTGAAAAATGCTAAAAACAAACAAACAAACAAACAAACAAAACTTTTATTTAATTGATAACTTTTATTTAACTGATTTATCTGTAAATGTAACACCAAATAACACACATTGTCTGGGCGGGTTAAAAAATGTGGACCAATCTATGGTAAAGTTGCTAATTAAATAATAATAATAATGAGTTGATGTTACTTCATCATTCATTTTTATACCTCTTTCCTGTACAGGGTTTGGGGGACGGGGGACAGGGACGGGGAGATTGGGACTGGAGTCTATCCAAGGAGACTTTGGGCACAAGGGTCCAGTCAGAGTGCCAATCCAGGCACAATCCAGGGCACACACATACATCCACACACACAAACACACAATAGGCAATTTGGGAATGCTAATTAGCCTAATCTGCATGTCTTTGGAAAGTGGGAGGAAACCCACCAGGCACAAGGAAAAAATGCACATGGGAACTAAACCCAAGACCCTGGAGGTGCGAGGTCACAGTGCTAACCAATACGGCACCATACCTCCAGCTGTTGTTATTTAATGAGTAAAATTACTATAGGCTTTTGTGCCTTGCCATGAAGACCTTTTTTTCTATAGCCTGCAATGTGGCTTTCAGTGTTCATTATTTCTGCTCAACTCAATTCACTTGTTTTGATAGCTTCTGTTTTCCTACAAATTTGAATATATAGAATAGGTTTTTATCAATTGCTGTTTTTATTAGTTCTCCATGTTCTGGGCACTTACTTCTTCCATAGATAAGAAATGTAACTGTCTGGAACACATCTGCATATACAGTCATTTTGATAGCGCAGTCAAATTCCTCCAACTATTTCTGGAGAATGATTAAAATGTGACAAAGCATTATGTAGCTGGTACATTTACCATGAATGGGTGTGCTTGGTGTGCGTTGTTTAGGTACAGTATGTGTGGTTTATGACATCCACATGAATGCCAAGCCCACGTTTCTGACTGAACATTGCACAGAGCATCACATTGCCTCTGCTGGCTTGCATTCGTCCCATATTGCATCCAAGCACCATCTCTTGCCCAGGAAAATGATGCACATGCACACAACCATGATGCAAATGAAAATGCGATTTATCAAATCAGACCACCTTCTACCACTGCTCCATTGTCCAGTTCTGATGATTACAAAAGCTAAAGTAGCTCCTTTGTGGGATCAGGCCAGAAAGCTAGCCTTCACTCCTTATGCATGCCAGTGAGCCTTGGATTCTTTCCTTGGACCATTTTTACTAGGTACTTACCTCTTCCAATAACACCCTGTAGGACCTGCCCTTCTGCAGAGGCTCTGACCCAGTCATGTAGCAATGGCAATTAGCCAGCAATTCTTTGAAAAATGACTGCTTACTTGGCCTAATACATCCCACCCCTTGCCAATGTAAAGCTCCGTTAATTTTTTTAAAGCCTCTATTATTTTATCCTCATTATTCATCTAAATGACAAAAGCATAATTAAAATCTCCATTACCAGTGACTCTTTGGCACAAAAATAACAATTCTCTCACTATGTGTCAAGTCGATTAAGATGCTTCCTGGAGTGTTCCCTCATCTGCAGGGAAAAGAAAATGATCAAATTGTTTCTATCAGATAGAATCGAGTAATCAATAGCAATTTCCTCTGTGTGGTATAGACATTAAGCCTGATTTTACTTTCTTCCAAAAGATTAAATTACTGTTTTGGGGAAAGATTGTTTTTGATACAGTTTTGGGCGAGCTATCGTTTCAGCATGAGTCTAAAAGAAGCAGAAAATAGAAATATGTAATTGAATTTTTTATTGCTCAATAAATTGATAAGCTGTTTGCCATTTCATCAAAATTGTATGGCTTTGACAAAGGCATAAGTGTGGTGGCTAGACGACTTGGTCAGAGAATCTACAAATCGACAGGTCTTGGTTATTACCTAGCAAAAGTGGTCCAAGGTCATGGAGCTTGGGAAGCAAAGACTGGCTTATCTGGTTCAATCCCACAGAAGAGCTAGTGTAGCACAAATTGCTGGAAAAGTTCATGCTGGGGATAATAAAAATGTGTCAGTTCACACAGTACAGCACAGCTTGCGGCATACTGTATGAGGCTGCATAGCTACAGATCGGTGAGCTGACCCATGTCCGTTAACAAAAGAGTCTACAATGACCAAGTGAGCATCAGAAGAGGACCATGAGAAAATGGTAGGAGACAGCCTGGTCTGATAAAACACATTTTCTTTTAAATCATTTGTACAGCAGGATGTGTGTTACTTACTGTACCTGGGGACGAAGGCAAGCCAGTGGTGGAGATATGATGCTCTAGGCAATGTTCAGCTGAGAAACCTTTGGTCCTGGCATTCATGTGGATATTACCGTGACATGTACCACCAGCATGATTTTGAAGACCAAGTACACCCCTTCTTTGCATTTAGCAGAAAAATGCCATAAGTTGGCCAGGAGTGGTCTGAGGAATGTGACAAAGGGTTTAAGGAGGTGACCTAGTCTCCAGATTTAATCCAGTTGCATCTGTAGGATGTGCTGGACAAACAAGTCTAAACTATGGTGCACAAAACAAACACTAAGTGAGCGACAGTTCTGAGGAAGCTGAGGCTCACACAAACTGGACAGTTGAGGTTCGGGAAAAAACAATGTCTTTTTTCCATTTGTTAACTGTTTTCAGAGTCTGTGCCCATGATAGGCTCAGATGTTTAGTGCATTCTCAGATGCTTTCTTCCTTGCCTGCGTTGCAAAGTGAGTAATTGAACTACTATATCATTTATGGCTCCTCAAATCAGTCTGAGCATTTTCCTCTGATCTATTCTGTGAACGAGGCATCGCCATCTGAGAGTGGGTTCAAATAAATCCAACCTGCATGCATTGGAAGCAGTTTCTTGCCTTAAATAATTCTTATGCATTAAGATATAAAGTACCAAGCATTACAGTACATGATCTAGCCAGGTTTTATGCAAAATTAAGATGAAAATTCTGCATGAAAATGTAACATTTCAGCGTAGATAACAAGGATATTAAAGTTATTCATACAAAATAGCTAGAGATAAAACAAAATTCCCTACAAGGTATCATACAAGATTTGATTGCATCATATATGCACATACATTATTTTGAAGTTTTTTGATCCAGTGACTCGGAGCTCTTCACACATTTTTTCATAATGCTTTCCTGCAAAGAATGGATAAAAAGACAATATCACTACAATATACTATTATCATTGAAGATCCATTTAATTGTCAACTACCCTAAAGCATAGTGTATACTGGAAACTTTTTGCCAATTAATTTACTCAGAGCCTATAATGAGAAAGTGACAAGATTTTTTTTTTTTAAGAAAAAGAAGAAAAAACATTCTCATTTATAAAATGTTTCACACCATTTATTCAGTACTTTGTAGAACCACATTTGACAGCAATTACAGTGTTCTTTAGTAAATCCCTTGAAATTATGCACATCCTGAATTAAGACAATCCCTCTTATTTTTTTCTTGCAGATAATCTTAAGGTGAAACAGAATGGACAGGAGGTATATGTGCATTGTCATCTTGAAGTTTCTCCACAGACATTCTATGAGCTTTAATTATGAGCTTTTGCTGAGCCACTCAAGGATATTATGAGACTTGACACAAAGTTGGTCTAGTGTTGTCTTGATGATATACATTAAAAGTTTCAAAAGAGTCAAAAGTTTGGACACACCTTCTAACTTCATGGCATTTCAGATTTGATTTCTTTCTACACTGTAAAACAATGCTAAAGGCATCCAAAATATGCAACTACTTATGCACTGTAAAGCCTTCATACCGGCTCTAATCTGAGGTGCTGTTAATTGGTGATTTCTGAGGCTGGTAACTCTAAATGAACTAAATTAACTTAAGTTTTAGTCTTGCTTTCCTGGGATGGTCTTCATGAGGGCCAGTTTCATCATGGTGCTTGATGCACTTGACAATACTGTTCTTGCAAGGACTGTTCCAGAACAGCTGACCTTCATGTCGTCATTACATAATTCCATATGTGTTATTTCATAGTTTTGAAAAAATCTAATATTGAATTAGAACGTATAAATTCAAACGTTTGACTTGTACTGTTCTTTGTGTTGCGTTGTGCTGAAAGATAAAACTTCGCCTCAGTCAGAAATCACATGCAATCCCACATGCATGAACATAACCTTGTCAATGCACCATGATGCTACCACCACCATGATCCCTGTAGCAATGGTTTAAGCCAGAGAAACAGTACCTGGGTTTTTCCACATGTACGGTAGCACTTGAAGTTTAGATTTTATATTTACATTTTTTGTCTCATCATAAAATCTCTTTCCACATGCTCTCAAAAGTCCTTTAAGTGCCTGTCATAAGGATAAAATGTTTTTCCTCATGCTCTTAGTCCTGTAAATTCCATATAACTTTCACTTAGCAGAGACTGCTGACCATAAAGGTCTGATTGCTGATGTATTTCTAAGATAACTGTCCTTCTGGCAGGAGCTCCCATCAATGCGGAGGAGCTCTGAGCCGTGGCTGCTGCGGTCTTGTCCACCTCCGTGACCAAAACCTTTCTAGCTCAGTTACTGAGTTTGACCCAGATGAACCGCAGTAATAAGAATACAGGTGGTTCTAATCTTCTTCCATTCTACAATGATGGAGCACACTGTGCTTCTGGGGACATTCGAAGCTGTTAAAATTGTTTGATTTGTCTTTGACAAGCGTTGTGAATTGTGAGACCAGCTGAGTGCCTTTTTAAATCTTGTCGAATCAGTTGAATTTGCCGCAGACTCTCCAGTCAAGTTCTAGGTTCTACAGTCAACACCTCAATCTCAAAGCAATCAAAGTAAACCAGATGCAATTTGAAGTGCTTTTAGCCAAATGTCTGAATGCTGAGCTTAACGAGATATTGATTTTAATCAAAGTATGTATTTTGCTATTTTGGATTAAGGTGTATATATTTATAGTAAAAAAAAAAAAAAGGAAATCATTTACATTGATAGTATTCAATAAAGTATGCCAATAAGTGAATGGGTGATGGCTATCATGATACATTATAGTATTCTACTTTACACCACCTATAAACAGTAGATCCCTCATAAGTGTCTCTTTTGTTTTCTTGAGGATATTGGCACAACTTGATGTATAACTGAGACACCAGAACATGTAAAATACCCTGTCCTGGAGACACTCCTGTGAAAGATTGTGGATTGATTTTTATAATGTGCTGACACTAAACACTCCTTCGTTAAAGAACTGCATGTCCCTTAATCTAATTTTCTTAGTCAAAATTTATATGGTCCATTTACGGTACCATACAAGTCCATGTGACTCCATTAGTATAAACCTATTCTTAATGTTATAGCCAAACTACTATCACATCCTCAGTAATATATAAAATTGGTGCACCTTTTTGATTTGAGATTTTAAGTGTCGAATAAGGAGTGAAAGCCAATTAAAAAAAAAAAAAAATTCCATACCTTTGCCGTTGTCTGCTGTTATATTTGGAACAACAATGGCAGAAACAAAAATGAAGATTAGTATGTGAGCCCTCATAACTCTTATTATTTTGCTCAGGCAGTGTATAATGAAATTTTGAATTAGTCGGTCATTGAACTGCTAGGGTACTGCGAGGCACAGAAGTTACACACGTTGTTAAGAATTAACCCAAGACAAAGCTTAGAGTTCAATAAATGCTTTAATACAAACAGAACTGTGGGACAGGCAAATATTTTCAGATCTAAGGTTGGTAAACAAATGGAATTTGTAATCAAAACGGAATTATTCATGTATCACTCCTTACCAAAAAGTTTAAGTTTCATACTGTGCGTTTTAGATAAAACCTTTAAGCTAAGCTACAGGTATATCTGAAACTGAACACGTACACATATTGAGGCTGAAAAAAAATAACGTATTTATGCCCAGTTGGTTTCTGCTTCTATAAATGTTGCAAACCAATTATATAATTGAGACACCAGTTTGGATCCCGGTAAGACTGGGAATGAGGCATGACTACACCAAGATTCTGAAATTATCTTCTGGACGTTTGAAGGATTAAATTAAATTAAATAAAATTTAACAGTGGTCATTGTCTTAAAGCAGCTTCCAAAATTAAAAGAAAATTACGAAAAAGTGGATGAGTAAGACACGTGTATAAATCATAACGCTTAGATTGTCCTTGATGAGCAAGCTGAGGATAGCAGCAATGGTGACAAGGAAAAATTCCCTGAGATAGCAATAGGAAGAAACCTTGACAGGAACCAGACTCAACAGGGAACTTCAATATAACAGAATTTATGCCATTGACTGGCCATCTCACTCCCCTGACCTACATTTATAGTTAAAAAAAAAAAAAAAAAAAAAAGGAAATCTAAATCATTTACATTGATAGTATTCAATAAAGTATGTCAATAAGTGAATGGGTGATGGCTATCATGATACATTATAGTATTCTACTTTACACCACCTACTGTATAAACAGCAGATCCCTCACAAGTGTCTCTTTTGTTTTCTTGAGGATATTGGCACAACTAAATGTATAACTGAGACACCAGAACATGTAAAATACCCTGTCCTGGAGACACTCCTGTGAAAAATTGTGGATTGATTTTTATAATGTGCTGACACTAAACACTCTTTAAATAAATGACAAATCCTTACAGAAAACATCACAATGTCAATAATTGTAGGATTTTATTTGTTAAAGAACTGCATATCCCTTAATCTAATTTTCTTAGTCAAAATTTATTATGGTCCATTTACGGAACCATACAAGTCCATGTGACTCCATTAGTATAAACCTATTCTTAATGTTATAGCCAAACTACTATCACATCCTCAGTAATATATAAAATTGGTGCACCTTTTTGATTTGAGATTTTAACTGTCGAATAAGAAGTGAAAGCCAATTAAAAAATTTTTTAATTTCCATACCTTTGCCGTTGTCTGCTGTTATACTTGGAACAACAATGGCAGAAACAAAAAAGAAGATTAGTATGTGAGCCCTCATAACTCTTATTATTTTGCTCAGGCAGTGTATAATGAAATTTTTATTATGTCACTCATTGAACTGTAGTGTCATGCCAGTCACAAAAGTAAGACAAAGCTCAATAAATGCTTTAATGCAAACGTAACTCTGGCACAGGCAAATATCCGCAGATCCATTGGTTGGTAAACAAATGGAATTTGTACTGCATTACTAATAAGAGTGTTTATTTACAATGCATACCAGATAATAATATAATCGATTGTAATAGTACAGTATAATAGTATAAGAGATTGGTCCAAATTAGTTCCTGCATCCAACAGTCCTAGCAGTTAGGCAATCCAGTGTAAAGTAGTAAATGCAATTTAAATAAAGGAGTCATTGTTTTAAAATTACCTCACCTGTGGAATTGTTTTATTTGTTTTCATCATATTCACCATTTGATGTGAGCAGAATCAATAAGAAGCCATATTATAAAAATAGGCAATTCCTGTCTGATAAATATCTACACTTTTCTCCACAAAATTGAATGATCTACTTTTACAGCCTCTTCAATTTCATCTAAATCACTCCTAAATTTATCCGTGCTACTTGGTCGTAGAAGTTTGTTCTTGTAAAATGATAGAAAATTTAAGGTCTCAGCATGGTATGGGCTGCGTCTCCAATAACAATCATCAGCATTGTGCCATTTCAGAATGCTTTAGCTTTTAAAAAGAGAAGCCATCAGATATATTTTGTTCATGATTTGAACCGAGTCATTTATTGCCCCACAAACAAAAGGATTTTTCCAATCAAAGAAAAAGATCCTCATCTGACAAATATCCCCATTCAAATGACTTTTTGAGGCTTTCGATAACTTGGTGGAAAAATGTATTCTGCATGAGCCCATTATTTTGCCATTTCTTACGGGCCCAGTGTGCATCAAGGCATTTCACAGAATAACTGACTTTTGTCGGGCCACCTTGAATTACCCCTGAAACGTTAACCATTTATCTATTGAATGCTAAAATAAACTGATCAGTTTCGCTGTGGCTGACTGGAGCCATTGCTAAACTGTGTGAGACTTACAAAAATCTCTGAAACCTCTAAATTGCTTTACTTTGACTATTAAACATGTCTCTGATTTCTACTGTTAATTTTGTGTGATGCAAGTTCCCCAAGCTTCACCAAGTGATTTCATTCATGCTTTTTTCCAACCACATTTCTTTCACAAAGTTGACACTTCAGCAAATACAATACCATCCAGGTTTTATCAATGTGTAGGACACTTTGTACTCAATTTTCATAAGTTAAATGGTCCAGCAATAGTCCAATTGCCAATAATTTGCCCTTTATGGAATAGTCTTTTTTTTTTTTTATTGTCACAACCAATATCTCTATCAACAAATGTTGAGTTTCCTCCCTTGAGATGCATTGCAAGGCCCTTCAGTTGCAGCATGTTGGTCTACATGTCATCAGTATAATATAATCTATTATAGTCCATATAATCTATTTTCAATAATCTAATAATCTTTATTTGCTAACTTGAAACACCAGAAGATTTACACCTCTCAACTGCCACACATAAGGCCTGGGTTCAATTCCCAGGGCCGATCCCATGAGCCAATAAAAATGAGAGAGTTGCATCAGGAAGGGCATCCAGCATAAAACCTGTGCCAGATTAAACATGCAGATTGGATGTTCTGTTCTGGCAACGCCTTAACAGGAGCAGCTGGAACAGGCCACCAACAACATTACTGACCCAAATTTGGGTCCCAAAAATGGCAATTCCAATACGACTTAATATGATGGATGTCCTCAAAGTGAAGGTACGAGTTTACAGAGGTGCATTGTGTATGATGTTTGATCTTATTATATATTTGCATAAAACCATCGTCCTGGTTTAGATCGACTCAGTTTTATTATGCTGAAGGAAGTTTGCACTGATGTACAAATAAAGATAAATTGTCAGGAAGGCCCATCTCTCACCTCAGTTCAACTTCAAACCAGCCCCTCTGCAAGCAACATCCATGCCACAATCAACATCACATATCCTAGCACATCTGAACAAATGCTTGAGTGGATTGTGGTCTTTGGAATTTAAAGGCAAGGTCAACACTTTGAACTCTTCCATATCCCATTTAAACAATTTGTGAAGTGGTAGGTTTCACCTATTTAGGTGGTTTGTTTCCCAGCAGAACCTTGCCTAGAGCATCATACTGTCTCTGCCAGCTTGCCTTCCTCCCATAATGAATAGTAGCTATTTTCTGGGTAAGGACCAGATGGGCTAGCCTTCACTCCACTTGGGAATTGCTTGGGAATCAGTGAACCTTGGAAGCCCATTACCAGTTTCGGTGACTGTCATTCCTTGGACCACGTTTGGCTACAAACTGGGAACACTTCGCAAATTTGGGTCTCTTCAAAGTTATTCAGTTTCTTACCCTTGCCCATATTTTTTCTTTATTTTCTCTGCAACACAATCAACATCGAGTACTTGCTGTCTTATACTGTATATCCCCTCACTTGACAGAAGCCATTAAAATTAATGTTACTCAACTTAACTGTCAGTGCTATGACTGATCGGTTTATACCTCTTGATCAATAAGACCATATGGAAACAACAGTTTTATATACAGTAAGGGTGCTTTCTCACCTACAGCATTTGGTGTGCACCAAACGTGTTTGGTCCCTCGGTTCGGTTTGTTAGCGTTGATGTGAATGCAATCTCGGTACTTTGGTGCGCACCAAATCAATCGATCCGAAACCTGCCTGAAGGGGTGGTCTCGGACCGCTTTATCTGCTCTGGTACAGTTCGTCTGGTGTGAAAGCAACCAAACCAAATCTGACGAAATGGTATA
>JAQMYG010000014.1:15093707-15108209 GCA_030014215.1 Clariallabes teugelsi | reverse complement strand
GTAAACTGCTCGCCCTATCATCCGGAGATCGCTGGTTCGGTTCCTGGGTGAGGCTGTAACTTCTCGCAGCTGGAGGTCTAGAACTCCGGCGTTGCCGGTTCCCAAGTGCCGGATGAGAAAGGAGAAGGGTTGGGCGTTGGGATAGCAACCCGCCCCGCAAAAATCCAACCGCTATGGAAACAATGAAAATTCTCTTCAATGGAGAACACTCGTTGCCCTATGCACCGATCGGTGCGGGTGGCCTTAAGGAGATATATATACAGTATATATATATATATATATATATATAAATAATTTTGTATACCTTTTATGAGCATTTAATGTTTCCAGAGCAGTTCAATAATTACAAAATTGCTTAGCATTAATTAATAATCAAATGCAATTTTGCATAATTAAAAGTATATCTTTTCAGAATGTAAAATATTGTTTTTTGTGGTGATGTGATTTTTGCATGCAACTGATGGCTGTAAAATTCTATACTGCGACTGAGAAATGAACAATGAAACATGTGCATAGATATTTTGATGACCTCAATACTCCACTGTGCCTACTTGCACATCTGTTTAGACTCATTATTAGGTAAAGATCTGAGCATATTGACTGATCCTTAACAATTTATACTGATTGTTCACCAGTAAATGAGAGCATGAATATATCAACACGAAAAGGTGTTGGCACAAAATCCCCTGTTTACTTTTAAAAATTAGTTAGAAGGATCTTTAATGGTTTATACTGTGTAAAACATAAATACATTTAAATGAGAAAAAGGACAGAATGGATGCATTAAATGCATTAATTAGACGTTTACACTTCACACTAATTAGATGTAATTAAACACACGTCAGATAGTTTATGTTTTGGGAAATTTACATTAAAACCGAGTGACATAATCAAAAGCAGGCATCATCTACTGTAGGAACCTCTGTAGTCCAACTAGGGAGAGTGAAGGCCAATAGTAAACCATCTGCATGTCTTTGGACTGTTAGAGGAAACAGAAAAACCCAGAGGAAACCCACAAGGTGCGTGGAGGACCCGACATGGTAATCAAACCCCAGGACCTGGAGGTGCAAGGTGCTAACCACTATGCAGCCAATGTGATCTTCACTATTACAATATGGGGGCAGGGGTAGCTCAGTGAACCCTTGAGCAAGGTCTTCATCCCCAAGATACTATCGTTCATCGAGCTGGCCAACCACTCTTGTAAGTAACTGCCACAGAAACGATGGATAGATCTCCAGGGTGGGTTGTATCCGTCACTCGATGTGCCGGTTGGCATGGAAATGGACCTTTTCACCCCTTTCTTTTCATCACAGTATGATTGTGAGATTCATATTATGTCCTCTTTTCATGGACAGAATACTCCAACTGTGGCACAGGAATACAATGGAATCATTTGTCATAATCAAGTGACAAATGAAGCAAAATAATTTGCTTTAGAACTGGCTTACAGCTTTTCTTACAATTTAATTTATACTGCATAAAATCCTATGAGATTGATAGCACTGGCACATCACAGCTCTAGGGTCCATGTTTCAATCAAATGCTCAATCAGGAATTTAATGTCTATGCAGTTTTGCAGTAAGTGGATTTGATGTGCTAAATTACCCCTGAGTGTGAATGAGTGTTTAAATACATGGGGTATACAGTACATGAGATTTCACATAAAAACACACTCTCTAATTCTGCCCTACTTACCTTATTATTGCCTTATGATGAACTAGTGTAAGTACCATTGTTGATGGTTAAAGAGAGTATAGAAATAGTCAAAAGGTGAAAGCTAAAAATAATATCAGCTTTAATGTAATCAGTGATATTATTACTATTTCAGGTTAAAGCCCTCGTACATGTCTGCCTGTCTTTCTGTATAGCAGAATTCTCTGCCTAACTTATTAATACAAAAAAATACAATTTAGTAAGGTTAGGTACTGTATCTTGCGCTTTGTTTTCATTAAGTTGTACTTCTTTCATCGTCAGCCAAATACACTCCCTATTCGATAATCGGAGAGTGAATCACAGATGAGAAATTGAAAATGTAGAGTCTGCACCCAGTCTGCGCTGGTTCCCTCCAAGTCAACTCTAGTTTTTAAATGACATCCAAAAACAGGAACATCTACAGTATGAGTGTGACTAAGCAGGTATGATTTAAAAATGTAAAATTTCAAATTCAAATTTTATTTGTCACATACACAGTCATACACAGTACGATATGCAGTGAAATGCTTAGACGACTGCCTGTGACCTTAAAATAAAAGACTATGAATAGGAAATAAATATGAAAAAGAAAATAGAAGGTAAATTTAACTAAGAAAGAATAAAATAAAATAAAATATAAAATAAAATAAAATAACTGTACAGTACAAAATATACCATATAAGAAAAATATATAAAAACTAAGAAAAACAGCTGTACAATATAGAAATATAGAATTTATGGATTTCTTTTGTGTGGGGTGTGCAAATATGCCTGAAGGTATCATGATTCACATATTGAAAGTGATTTTGTGCATCAGGGAAACAGAATGTCCAGGGGGAGTGCAAATATGTCTGAAAATGACATATTTAAAAAGCTAAAAGGTGTACAGTATAGTCATTATCAGAAGGAGAAGACTTTGTTACTGGCAAGAAAATTTGACTGTTGGACCAGATAATAAAACCTAATCAGACAGAAATGGCATGAGAAAACAGTTTCGGATGAGGCCAGTCTATACTGTATATGTACTGCCTTCAAAGTGAGTTATTATCAGCACTACTCACTACTTCAGCAAGAAACATCCGTAATGCCACCTTTCCTCACAGTATGTTCATGGTTTGAGTGACAGAAGACATTGAAGTAGAAGCAATCTATCATGCATTTTTTTTCCTCATATGAGAATGAGACCAGTGGGAATGATAACACTAGTGAATGTAATACAGATTTCTATTATGTTGTGCGATAACTTCCTGACCTGTTTCCTTTTATTTCTTTCTTCTTCTTCTTTTTTTTTTTTTTTAAATACATGTTCATCTAAAAAGTTATTCATACCGTATAAAAACCTTTATTCTATTTGTTCCCTGTCAGATTTAAAGAGATATTGGTACAGTGCTATACATGATAAAATGTATTAAAATGTTACTGCAATGCATTTGTATAAGGCAACCTTTAAAAATAAGTGACTGGTGTGCTGGAACATCATCCTAATTCATTAGATCAGTTCATAACCAGTCTTGTGAGTTAAAGTGAGTTTCAGTACAGAGCTTGTTTATTGCTTTTGTTTTCTACTCTGTATTTTTCAAGATTTGTGTAATTAAATGAAATCATTTTAAATAAATCTTGGACAAGCATGATGAATGGTCCAGGTTAGGGCACCTAAATGAATTGGGCTGCAATGCAAATAATATCCTAAGCTGCAAATGACAAATATTTCACATCCACTGAGAATAAACAGCAGTGACGAAATCGCAATTTAAACACCAAATAGGATGCCAAAATAGAAAAGAACCCAATGGTTTGTAACATGACCCAGCTTGTTCTCAATCCTTTTAAAAAATGGGCACATAAGAAAAAAGTACCAAATTTTTTTTTTTTTACAAAATTACATAAAAAATTATTATTATTTTTTTAAAAAAAATATATATTTCCCCCCCCCCCCCCCAGTTTGAAATGTAAAAAAGACACACTATGAACTCAAAGCTCACATACTGTACCTGTAGCTACAAACTGCCTTTCCTCGAAAACAGATTTTCACTGACATTTTCAAGCTCTTTCTCACTCCGTATATTCTCCAGCCTTTCTGTCTGTTCCCAAATGTAGCAAGGTAACATCTCGATATCTGAGAACATCTCTTGGCATTTGCCTTTATCATTCACTTGATGCAATCTTTAGACTGACCTGTATGGTAATTAAAACCACCCACACCCAAGACATTTTTTGTGTCCGGTCCCCAATCTCAACACACAGCTTTCATTTGAACGACCCATTACTGAAGTTGGGATTCTTCCATCTACTGTAGAATCTTTACACCAGATGGTGCAATAGGGAGTTTGGAGGATTATCAATGACCTTTGTCACCTGAACCACAGTCTGTTCATGTGTCTGTCTTCTGACAGCTTGGAACATACATAAGTAGGCTCAGAGACAGTTTCTTCCCATAAGAGTTGTTGGGCGCTGCTTGGAGACTGCACAGTATAAAATGTACAGTATACAGGCTGTAAATAACGGAATGACTAATACAGGATTATCAGAGGTTTATATATAAACCTCTGATAATGACAATATATATATATAATATATATATATAAAAAAAAAAAAAAAATTATATATATATATATATATATATATATATATATATATACTGTATATATTTTGTCCATAATCCCATTTTCCTTCGGATGGTAGGAGATGTGCATAATATTATATTCCCCAATTCACATTTTGGCTGTCGATGTCCTTAAACATTTAATTGGATCCGTAAAAAATTAATAGTCAATATTTGTTAAATTATTAAATGCATGTTAATTACATCATGTTCATAAATGTGCTGTGCTTAGCTTAGTGTAGAGCCCTCAGCATTAACACTTGAGAGTAATGATATTTACTGTAATGATATTTAAAGAATGTAGCAGCAAATTAGAATGAAATATAGGCTTCTGTTAGCACATTGCTTGTTTTTCTCTTACAGTATGTATTCTATTTCTTTTCCCACTGAGCATTCATAACACAGCAGAACACAAATACCGAGCCACTAATAAAAACCAATTAACACAGAGATCTAAATAGAAAACAGTATTCCCCAAGATGGAGACAAAAACGCAATATGATTTTTTTTTTTTTGAGTGTTCTAATTAGAAAGAGATCTCATGGGTGTGGGAGCTTTAGGGCAAAGTCAATAGACCCTGGCAGAATAAAATGGGGTACTGAAGTTCAATTTTCACCCCATCATGGTTGGTAAGAAAGTCATACCATGTTTTTGTACAGCTGCAGGGAAAGTGTAACCGAAGTGTCGGAACATGATGTAAGTGCTCTTTCCAAGTCATGTACTACACGACATTCCTTAATAATGATTATATAGTATATACATGACACTGTAACTAAGTATAGTATGTTTCAATTCAATTAAATTCAATTGTAGTTGTAGAACGTTTGTAACAATGGTCATTGTTGCAAAGCAGCTTTATGGAATTAAAAAATTATGGAAATTAATTATGAAAATGTAAGGAAATTTATAAATTATAGTTATCAGTTTGTACCTGATGAGCAAGTCATGGGCAACAGTCGCAAGGAAAACTCCCTGAGCTAGAAAGAAACCACCACAGTGTCCAGACTCAACATTTAGAAGTCCTTTTTTTTGTTGGAAACTCTGTTGAAAAACTGTTTCAAACAACAAATTTCAGTCTTATACTATTTAGCAACTATAGTCACAGAAAGAACTAAGGATAAAGATATATTATATACACTACCGCTAAAAAGTTTGAGATCACTTGCAAATTTCTTTGTTTTCCAAAAAACAACATATTTTCATGCAATTCACAAAAATTTTATCCATTTCACAAGTAATTAAAGTTAGCTGGAATTCTGACTGTAATGGAGCAGCCAGAACAGTCTCCGGATCTGAACCCTGTTGAGCTATCATGGGAGCAACTTGACCGTATGGTACGGAGAAAGACTCCATCAAGCCAATCCATTTTATGGGAGATGCTCCAGAAAGCATGGGGTGAAATCTCATCAGATTATCTTGAACAGCTAGAATGCCCATAATTTGCCAGGCTGTAATTGCTATACAGTTTTTGTTAGTTTTTTTCTTTATGAAGGAAACGTTTGAAGAACACATTCATCATTTCCATCAAAATCATTATTTCTAACTCTGACAATGTCAGAATGTCTTGTTCTTTTACTATATTTTCTATTCAGATTCATTTCTAACAATAAAATTTCTTTGTGATCCCAAAAGTCATAACAAACTTTTAAGTGGTAGTGTAGATATGAAAATAATAAAGAAAGCAGCCTGCATAATTCATAAATAAAAATAAGTAATTAGGTAAGTTTTATATAATTACACTTAGAATGAACTGCTGCTGTATACGGTAAAAGGCGGATGTGCTCAGGCAGTTTGTTGACCATATTTTCGCCTTTACAGCTATTGCACTGTTTTTTTTATTAGAATTCAGTCAAGCGAGTCACAATAACTTGCACTTTTTCATCTATGAAAATACATTTTTGCCTTTTACTCATCATTTCATCTGGGTGGGTTTTGCCTTTTATTGAGTTCTTGGAGTGTTAACAAATGCAAATCAGTTGAGCATTACATGCACCTGGTAATTTATGGCTGATTTGCATCCATTAAAATACACATGTGAGTACAAAGAATATTAGCATTTGCAAAACCTTTGTAGATACAGGTTTTCTTTTTTTTTTTTTTTTTTTTCATTTTATCTTACACAAACATTCACAAATAACTTTACTAAAAGATTGAAAATTGAGGCTCAGGGTTAGTACACCACATCCTAAAAACACATTTATGACCAGTGATCATCAATCTAACATACATGTATACATATGTCAATATCAATGCGGAATTTCAGTAGGAGCCAGTGCAGTGTGGATAAGATAAGGGGTGATGTGGTAATATCTTCTGTATCCTGTATAAGGACTACAGTATGTGGCTGCTGCATTCTGGAATCACTGGAGTAAAAGTTTTTACAGTAATCCAACCTAGAGATAACAAAAGCATGACCTTTTTTCATCATGTATTGACGTTATATTTCTTAACGTAGCAATATTTATGAGATGAAAGGTGGCTATACTTGTATGATTATCTTCATGAGTATCAAAGTAGACACTGAAATCAATAATCACACCTTTTACTGCTGCCCATTATAAACAGAAAAGCCATCCATACTTCTAGCTGCATGTGGTCCTAATGCAGGTAAATCTGTATTATAGGCATCCAATGCCTACACATGTCCTTTGCACATTCTTAAATTTCTTAAGTGGGTGTCTCTCATATGGTTTTGATCAAATATACTCTGCAGCAATAACAGAGGAAACTGTTGCTATATCAAAAAAAAAAAATTACCCATAGAAAGCATATATACCGTATATACACATATAAAAACAGTGGGCCTAAAAGAGAACCTTGCAGAACACTTGTCATTTACACTACCGTTCAAAAGTTTGGGGTCACTTGCAAATTTCTTTATTTTTGTTTAGTGATTTATTTTCAACATTCTACAACAATACTGGGGATTTCAAAACTATAAAATAACACATATGGAATTAGGTAATTACGTAACAACAACAAAAACAACAGTTAGTTGTTATTTTAAGACACAGCGGTCAGCCTTTGTGTAATAGTTCTTGCAAGAACAGTATTGTCAAGTGCATTTGCAAAAAGTCAACATATACTGTCGCTGTGCTATAACGAGGCCTAAATCATTACCAAATTTAGACCCTAGGGTGCTTAAGCATCCCTAATTTTAATTTGAATAATTACCAATAATTACAGGTTTAGCTAATGATTTAATGTCCAGTATTCTTGTTGGTGTGAGGTTATATTCTGATATAGTCTGATATACTGATATAGCCAAATTCACACAGCAAGTTCATGTAGACAGCTATATAAGAAGAATCAGATTCCAGTTCCAATAAAGAGACTAAACAGTCTGATATCTGGCAGCCCTAAATATAGTAGGGCAGATGAGGCAAGACAAATTCCACGTAGCCAAGGAATTTAGCCAGGAGAAACAGACAGAAAGATATGTAAGGTTACCTTCAAGGAGCAGACTGAGAGCAGGTCCAGATTCAGAGACAGAATAAAACACAAATAATAACGGATTGAATGAATTTTAAAAACCCGAGAGATGTTGGCCTGTCAGTGATAAGAATTCACAGACCTTCTTTTTTTTTTTCTACTGTGTCTTCCAGGAGTGTATGGTATCATATAAGATAAAGATAAAACAAAGGTCATAGACACGTGCAAGTAACTGCTGTACAGCAAGGATAACTTTTTCTAGAAAAAAATTCTACATAAAAAAAAATACTTACAAAAAAAGTCAACAGTAATTAATGAAACGAAGTCAATAATTGATGCGATGACATATTGCTTAAGGGACAATTTGTGCAGTTTTATAATTAAATTAGCTGCTTAGTTTGAATAAATGTTCATCAGATGATATCTGATGAACATTTATATATATTAAATGTGCCTGTGTTTTAAAAGTGATATTTTTGTATCTGCAGTGTCAAACATAATACTAATCAAGCGACTTAAAAAATCTTTTTCATTAGCATTGCATTAAAAACTTTGAAACTAAGGTTAGACTCACCCTTCCATATTTGCATAGATCTTGGCCAAATAATGCCATACAGTATAATTACTGAACACACATCATAATTTACCGGACACAACTTGGACCTAATTATTGTTTATCACCTATAGCCTTTATGCTTAAGCATGACCAAGTGGAGAAAACATCTTTGCTATTGCGGTTCCCATTTCCACGTACCGAATGGCGTCAGGGAACAAAACACCTTTAAACTAGAATCAGAATAATTGAAGGAAATCTAAGTGCCCGGAGCTTTGATCAAACAAAATACACTCAGACAGGCCACTTAGTTTCATTTCCAACCCTGATATGGTAATAAAGAAAAGTGAAGCAGTTCCTTCTTCTATGTCAAAGAACGTTTCAGTCTTAGAAACTCTTTTTTTTTCCTAACAGCGTGCAGGACAAAATGTCTACAAAAATGTGTCTTTTGTAAAGTAGGACGCTTGTAAGTAGATATATCATCAAGATTGTATTTCTGTCTGTTCGGTGTGCTATTTTATTTGTCTGTGACTGTTGCCACACTATACTCCTGATTGTCTGATTCCTTCTTCCTGGTTCTATTTGATGATACACCTACTATGTATCAGTCCAATTTTAGTCCATACTGCTGTAGAGGATACGCCATTTATCCGGCTTCGTGTGACCACTGTTCCTTCTGAAATCTGTGCACCTGGGGCTATTTTTTCTGCAGTTCTCACTTTGTTTGCTTTTCCAATTTGTTTCACTTGGGTATGTTTTGTGCATAGCATGCAACCGTATTGTAGGCACTGATAACAAACTGTCCTTCTTTTCCTTTTGCGTTATCATGGCTATCACACTCCACATGATTTATCACTTCACCTAACTACTGCTTCCTGTAGTTGCCCACATCACGTTAATTAACATCAGGATACGTTTAGATGAAGACTAAAAGCGTTTTTGTAAGTATCTCTGGATAAGATTGTGTGTTAAATGCTGTACATGTAAAGTACACAGCTTGTCCATTTATGGTTGGTTTAGATTACACCATGCATTCCCCATGCCATAGTTTATGACAGGCTTATCCAATCTCACAACATTTATTTATATCCAGAGTTGCATTCATTTTTATCTGAGATCTTGTATTGATTATTAATTCTCTCTGGACCATGCTTTCATAATTTGAGCTTGATGAATATTGGCATTGTTGTTCTCATTGTTGTTATGCCCATGCGATAAGGGAAGAAAAATCAATTGGTGGGATAAGAGGCTTGTACAGTAGGCACGAGGTTTGATAGGTGCATTGCTTCATGCGCTTCCCTTCCCCTCCCGTCAACCTGACGCAACCATCACTCTGGAATATGGTCAATTTGGACTCATTATACCACATGGCATTTTTTCATTGATCCAAAGTCCAACCTTTATGTTCCCCAGCAAACTGAAGCCATTTTTCCTAATAGGCTCACAAATGAGGTGTGAGTTCTCTACTGTGCATGTGGAAATGTGTTTGTGGTAATGCTCTTAATTTCACTATTAAACATTGTTATCTTTACCAATTTGTACCAATTCACTCCAAAAAGTTTACCCTACAGCATCTTTTCCATGACCACAGGATACACATTATAATATTGTTGTATAATAAATGAGAAGCTACAGTACTTACTAAATCAGTTAAAGTAAAAAGACTTTTTGTCAGCCGAACCATATTAATTGGCGTTCCCAAAGAGTGTGAATGAGCATATGTGTGTGTGCCCTGCGATGACTTGGCACCCCGTCCAGGGTGTACCCCACCTTATGCCCTAAGTCTCCTGGGATGGGTTCCAGACCCACCGCGACCATGTATATAGGATAAAGCGGTATAGATGATGAGTGAGAGTGAGATATGTGCAAAAAGGTGAAAAAAGCAATATAACCAAATGCTATTGGGGTCACCAATTAATATTTTTTGTATGTGGTTCATGATGATTATGACATCATCCTGGAGAACTTTGACTCTAGAACAACAAATGAACAAATATTAATTCTGAGTCAAATGCGATGCTGTCAATCTCTGTGGCAAGTTTTAATAGGCTTTCAGAAATGATCTGCATATTTATATAGATTAGCATATCACATCTCTGTTGACTGTCACTGTTGATTATTAATAAGCATGGGTCAATAAAAAAAAATCCTCCTTTTGCACTGGGCCAAATGCTGCAGAAAGTATTCATAATTTTGCATTCATGTGCCCTTGAGGGGAAAGATCCTGCTGTGCTGATCTCCCAAAACGATGTTGAAATGACATTATTTCTTCTGGTAGAGTTGGTAACAGCTTCCTGAGTGCAATTTTGGCACATCATTTAGACAATGACCAAAAGTGTTCAGTTAAATGTCAATTAGCCCTACATGATAGGATGTCATTTTACAATATTCATGCAGTTTTCCTGAGATGATAAATGTGCTATGTAGCAGGCTTTTAAATCAGTGATGCTAATCGATCACAACCGTTTACAGGGGTCAGGGCTAGCTCAGTGGTTAAGGCATTGGCCTACAGTCCAGAAGTTCTCAGGTTCTAACAACCACCATTGCACCTGTTGGGCCCTTGAGCAAGGCCCTTAGCCCGCAACTGCTCGGATATACTGTATAGAATGAGATATAAATGTATAAATGTCGCTCTGGATATGGGCGTCTGACAAATGCTAAAATGTAAGTGATAAGTATCGTATAATAAACAGTATTTATCTCCTTATCCCATGATTGCTAAACATAATTTTCAGCCCTCACAAGATTCCTTTTACTGGTACTACTACTGCTCCTTAACACACTTAGTTAGCTGTACAGCGTTTGATATTGCTTTGGAGAAATCAAACTTTACAGTTTCTTGTGAAAAACAAAATTTTACATCTGGGGATTTTGTTAGAAATTCATCAATTAGTTCATTGCAGCCTCTGGTTTACATTTAGCCCAGTGGGTAGTCCATCCATTCATCCATACATCTAGGAACTTCTATAGTCCATCTAGGGACTGTGGAGGCCAATAGTGACCATTGTATTTATTTCCATATTTACAATTGTGGTAGGACCTCTGGTAGTCATTCACACCAGAGTACCCGGAGGAAACCCACCAAGCACAGGTAGAACATCCGAACTCCATGCATACAGACCTAAGGCGGGAATCAAAGCCACATCCTGGAGGTGCAAGGCCACTCTGCTAATCAATAAGGCACCGTGCCACCTACTGTGCTGTAATTAGGTAATGGGCTTCACAAGGGGAAAGCACTTATTTTACATTACCTTGTGCATGTGCACAAAATTCACAGAAGTACCTAACAGTTAAAGGAACGTCCTCGGTCAATGCAGCATAAGCAAACTAAAAGACAGATGACTAACAACTATACATCTAATTACTGTATCTTTCAAAACAATGATGATATATGAAGAAGAATCTTCTAAGGCTTTACTAAGCATTACATTATAATGTTGTTTAAACGGTTATGATACTGTTCATTTTTAAGAGACAGAGTTGACAGGAAAAGGTCTTATGGCAAATTGCTTTCTACTAATCGTGGCTTTTTCTTATTATAGAAATACATCATTGTGGCTTCACTAAAGCTGAAATTGCATTGATATTGATTGACAGTTAAGAGTGGTGCGGATTTAGTCCAGGGCTATTTAAATCTAAAATCACAAAACCAATCAGAAAATAAATCCCATGCATTCTTATAAAGTGCAAGATGAGACTGATGTACAAACTACAGTATAATGCGAAAAAACATTTGGTGGACTTTTGATCATCACATCCATCTGTAGGTTTTCCCCAAACTGTCGCCCCAAAGCTGGAAACACACACCTATATAGAATGTTTTGTATGCTGTAGGATTAGTTGTCCTGTACACGTGACATGGAATACCTTGTGTGGCCTGTACAGAGCCCTGACCTTTGGGAGAAACTGAAATGCCAACTGATCCCAATACTCTCTTTTGCCCAGCAACAGTATCAGATGCACTCATGCTCTTGCAATATGGGTTATTTCCCATAACCATGCTGTAAAATCCATTACACCTCTAGTAAACCTTGCTTGAATAACAGAAGCTATTAGAAAAGATAAGAGGGACAATGGCATGTCCAAAAAGCACTTATGAGTGTGATGGCCAGGTGTTCATAAACCTTTCAACGTATAGTATTTAATTCCCCCAGAAAACAAGAATTAAATGCAAAAACAGTAAATTTAAAGGGAGAAGTACTGTATTGTTGTGTTTCTGATCCCAGGTCTTAGAAACAAATGGAAAAACTAAGTGTTTTTCCATTTTCATAAAAAGTGTTTTTCCAACTAATTTGTGATTCTGCTGTATGAAAATACTTTTTGGGTAAATTATTTAAAGTATCCCTTTTGCAAAAAATATGTTTTCATTCATCATACAGTTGATTTAAAGAGAAATTTTTATTTTGTTGGTAACTAAATTTTTGCCATTAAATAAAGATGCAAGTAATATTATCCCTCGATTTGTTCAAATGTTTTGATGAAAAACACTTCAACCTTTGAAAAGTATGCTCTCCTGAAATGAACTCTCGTACACAATATTATTCTTTACTTAATTTTTTTATTCCAGTATCAGAGCAAGATCTATTGTGTTTGCTCAAGACCCATGCCACTCTACTAATTGAAGTCTTTGTTTCTTGCTCATGCTCATTATTTTAACTATTATTCTGTATCATTATATTCTTACCTCTGATGGTTCTTACCTCCGTGTTATGTAGGTAGTTTTGTTCAAAATTTATATGATTGTACTTAAAGTGGTGCCTGTCATTATTTCTCTTAACACAAATTGACCCTGTTCCTCTTCCGGGCAAAATGAATGCACATTTTTCACTTTAAACGAGAGGTTTTCACTAACAACTTTATTTTTTATGTACTAGCCAATTTTAAAAACAACATTTATGAACATGATATTATCCCCCTGTTGCGGATTAGCCAAATGGCCTTTGACGAGCAGCATGAGTTTGTAAACTATCAGCCCATTTCACTTGTGCCTGTTGTCATAGAAACTATTTTACAGGTTGGTGATGGGAAGTTGGAAACGAGAGTCCACAAAGTTTTGCGCAAAGTGTTAGAAGAGTATTCATTTATTTATTTATTTCCACTCATACTCCATATTAAAAATGCATTTACTTTAGGTCAAGACCTGGACCTGAGTCTGCCTACTGAGCCCCACTGACTTAAACAACTGGTTTTGTGAAATACGGATGAGTTTATTCCAGACACAAGGGCTTACGTCATCGCTCACTTACTTACTCATTGTCTATACCGTTTTCTCTTGTATGGTGGGCTGGATCCTATTCTAGGAGACTCAGAGGCAGGGTACACCCTAGACAGCTGCTAATCCATCACAGGCAACCACTGCATGCTTTTCAGTTTTTCATGGATAGATAGTGGAATAATCTATTTGATTACACAGCTGCAGGGTCCCTGGATTGAAGGCGCACCTTCCAATGTGTATCTTAATTTGTGAGGACGTAAGTAAGTAGGCAGTACAGTGGCTTAGTGCGTACCGCTGGCTCCTTGCACCTCCAGAATTGGGGTTCGATTTCTGTCTTGGGTCTGTGTGTGTAGAGTTTGCATGTTCTCCCCACGCTTGGTGTGTTTCCTCCGTACCTGAGACATGCAGATTAGGCTAATTGACGTTCCCAAATTGCCCGTAGTGTGTGAATGCTATTGACCTATAAAGCAGTAAATGGTCTCGCTCCACAGTACCTGAGTGATTCACCACGCCTACTTCGATCAAAGAATGCAGGCTGCTTGTCAGTACCGCGTATTATGAAAACTACAGCAGGGGCAGAGCTTTTTATTTATTTATTTTTTTTTTTTACAAAGCCCCAAAGTTATGGAACAGCCTTCTAATTAATGTTCGGGACTCAGACACAGTTTTAGTGTATAAATATTGAAATGCTGAATGCCTATTTATTTTAAAAAGGTTTTTTGTAAATAGAATGGCCGTAGGTAAATACGCAGATCAGGAGGACCCATAGATGTAGAGTATTACGGTAAACTTATGGTAAACTTACGGTTATGTCTGGATGTTGTCTGGCTCTCCCTTTTAGTTATGCAGTCATTGATTGTCCTTTCAGAATCCCTGGTAGCACTTTGTGCTAAATAAACATTCACCTTATACATTATGTGACTGTGACCATCAGAGGTGGAAAGTAATGAATTACATTTACTCGCATTACTGTAATCGAGTAGATTTTTTGTGTACTTCTACTTTTTA
>JAQMYG010000014.1:15073762-15093607 GCA_030014215.1 Clariallabes teugelsi | reverse complement strand
AAGGGTGTTCCATCCCCCATCCCACCCCCGCTGTTAAAAAAAAAGTAACTCAGTAACTTTTACTCTGAGTAAATTTTTAATGAGCTACTTTTTACTTAAGTAGATTTTTATAAGGGTAACTTTACTTGTACTTCAGTAAAAGTTCACTAAAGTAACAGTACCTTTATTTAAGTACAAAATTTTATTACTCTTTTCACCTCTGGTGACCATACCTACAGTACAGTAACTGTTACCTCTCGTTCTCTTCTCTGTCTGTCGAGCTACAGTACACATGCCGCTCCTGAGCTTCCAGTGATCCACACCCCCTCTGCCCTCTGGACTTGTCTGACTCATCCTGGTGCCCCAGTTCTGATTGGAAATCTCATCGCATGGAGGTCCCATGTGGTCTGCTTGGGATGCGGATGGTGACTGGGGACCGTTCCATTTTACCACAAAGACGGTCCCGGCCTCGGCTGATGCAGACAGCTGTTATAATTTCATACTGTTTTGGACCTGAGCCTCTAATAATAAACTTAAGTTCATATTAACTTAAACATATCTTCTGTTATTTTGAACTTCCAGCCTCCTACCACCAACAAATCAATCCCTGCTGTCCAATATCACCCAAATAAGGGTGGGTTCCCTGTTGAATCTGGTTCCTCTCAAGGATTCTTCCTATTGCCAGCTCAGGGAGTTGTTCCTTGCCCCTGTTGTCCTCAGCCTGCACATCAGGAACAATCTGATTGATTGTTTTAATTCATACATATTTTCTTACATATTTAATATTTCCATAATTTCCTTTCGATTCTGTAAAGCTGCTTTGCGACAATGACCATTATTAAACGTGCTATACAATTTGAGAATTGTATTTAACTTAGGGGTTAGC
The DNA here is from genome assembly GCA_030014215.1 of Clariallabes teugelsi. Taxonomy (NCBI): domain Eukaryota; kingdom Metazoa; phylum Chordata; class Actinopteri; order Siluriformes; family Clariidae; genus Clariallabes; species Clariallabes teugelsi. The sequence continues at coordinate 15,092,742 of JAQMYG010000014.1, read as the reverse complement.
ACTGACGTCTTACACGGGTTCGATTCCCAGCCGGGCTCGATTCCCGCTTCTGTTTACTCTGTTCTCCCGTGCTTGGTGGGTTTTCTTCCACAGTCCAAATACATGCAGGCTAATCTAAGTGGCGTTCCCAAATTGCCCATGGTGTGTGAATGAATGTGTGTGTGTACTGTACTGTATGTGTGTGTGCCCTGCGATGTATTGGCACCCTGTCCAGGGTGTACCCCACCTCGTGCCCTACAGTAAGTCTCCAGGGATAGGCTCCAGGCCCCCCACCCACCCGCAACCCTGAATACAGGATTAAGCAGTATGGACAAGTGAGAATGCGTGTGTGAATGTTGACCTACTACAGCTGTAAAAAGGTGAATAAATACAATCACCATTGTCCTCCAGGTAAAAGGTTCCTAATCTGATTATCAATTTAATCAATTTAGTAAAAAAAAAAAAAAAAAAAAAATTCCTTGAATACTTCATTCTGACTATGACTTCAATATGACTAGAAAGACAGATGTACAGTACAGTAGTTACCTGATGTAGGTAACCTGTGGCAGGAGTACCTACGGACACGCGCTTGTAACGGAAGCAACAGGAGTCGCGCGGACACACACGCGCACAAGTGACGCGCGCTCGCATAGTGACGCTGCTCATCAGCACGACTCTCTCTCTCTCTCTCTCTCTCTCTCTGTGTTGTTCTCTCTCTCTCACTTGAAAAGAGCAGGTCCTCTTACAGCGCTGCTTCTCTCGGTGAGAGAAAGTTTCTAGCAGCTCGACAGACAGAATGATGGTGGATGTAATAATGTTCCAGCTTTATTTCGGAGCGCATGTCGGACTGACGCCGCGCAGCCTGGGGCTATGTCATGATAACGCGAATCGTTTATTCTTCGTTCGATAATCATTTTATTGTATTGACTCGTTTGGGTTTTTAATTAAGGAACAGCATCTGCACTGGTTTATTCCGATAAAAAAGAGAGAGAGAGAGAGAGGTAAGAGCTGACCCTGTGTCAGGATCACTGTGCGCTTTTCTGTATCTAACCTGAGAAATGTAACACTACAAGCAAAAGTCTGTGATTAAAACTTATGCTAGACATATTTTTTGTGGTTTTTCTACTCGCAATGTTCCTAACATTTCTTTAGAATTGTACTTCAAAGTCATTCTTTTGTTTACTTTGAAAATGTTACTTTGTATACTTTTATCTCTGATTGATTGGTGATTCATCTTTGCAAATGTTACTTTGTATACTTTTATCTCTGATTCGAAATTCATCTTTGCAAATGTTACTTTGTATACTTTCATCATCTCTGATTGGAAATTCATCTCACCTTGTGCGCTTGGCACACTGACAGTTTACTGGCACTCCTTGATTGCCAACACTGTCTTACACATCATTACACATCTACAGTACTACGACTCAGGAAAGCCTGCCAGTTAGATAACTCATTAGATACAGAGTATAAGCAGGGAAGCATTCAAATGTGCACGAATTAGGGGAATCCAGGGTCACAGTAATTATGTGCTTCAGGGAGTGTTAAAATCTGTGTGGTTAAAATATAACTAGAATTTATTTAGCGTTTACATTTCTAAACCTTCATCTTCAAATCAGGGATGATTTTTCTTCTTCTTCTTCTTCTAAAGAGCACCTAAAAAGATTCATTCTCATTGTTTCTTTTTCATTGTGGGCTAGAAAGATTAGATAGGTGATGATTGCAGTGTGAAGACAAACTGGATTGCCTTTGCAATCCCAGTTACAGTTGGTCTATTATGGGCTTTGTGATCAGCTTCCATATCTTATCAGTGGTGATTCAAAAGAACATCCAATCACAGCTTGTACCAGTTATGAATAAAAATAATATATATGTGTGTGTTGGAACAATTCAGCCAATAACAACCTAACCTTCTGTTTTTTAGATTTAAAAAAATGGACAGAGAGCTGAACATCACCCTTGTGGGTGATGAGAACTGGACTTTGCCCACAGAATACACCATACGCCGGAGCAACATAACATATGTTGGATTTTACCTGCACCAGCCATCAGTAGCTGCTATCTTCATAGTGTTTTACTTACTCATTTTTTTGGTCTGCATGGTTGGCAATGGAGTTGTGTGCTTCATTGTCTTAAGGAGCAAGAATATGCGTACTGTCACTAACTTGTTTATTCTCAACCTGGCTGTTAGTGACCTCCTCGTTGGGATTTTTTGCATGCCAACAACTCTTCTTGACAACATCATTACAGGTTAGTGCAATTTATATTGTGTGGTGTTATTTAGACTCGTGATTTCTTTTTTTTTTTTTCTTCAAAATTATATGAAATGTTTTGCAAAGTAGGCGGCATGGCTGCTTAGTGGTAAGTACCGTTGCCCTGCACCTCCAGGGTCCAGGTTCGAATCCCGGGCAGGTTCGATTCCCGTCTATGTGTGCATGTTCTCCTCGTGCTTCTTGGGTTTCCTCCGGATACTCTGATTTCCTCCCACAGTCCAAAGATATGCAGATTAGGCTAATTGGCATCCCCAAATTGCCCAGAGTGTGTGCATGTGCCCTGCGATGGATTGGCACCCTGTCCAGGATGTACCTGCCTTGTGCCCCAAGTCTCCTGAGATAGACTCCATGCCCCCTGTGACCCTGTACACAAGATAAAGTGATATAGACGATGAGAGCGAGTGAGATGAGATTTGCGAAGTTCATAGACATTCGATAATTAGCATGCTCAGTTACATTCCATTTTAAATAAATAGAACTACCATATAATGGAATGTCCATAAGGTTTTTGTAACATCAAACAAAGGCAAAACTGTATCTAAAGTTCTATGTTATATTTCAAGCTGTAAGGGAAGATAATTAACTGTACCTGCTGATCCTAACTACTAACTCTGAAACCTCTATCACTGTGATGACCATACACATTTGCTTTAAAAGGCAGTGATTTTTTTCTTATGAAGCCTAATGAGGTGACAAATTGGAATATTTGGAATATCTCCATTGGTGATATACAAAACTCAAGCACAAGTGAAACGCCTAAGTGTGTTAGTGTAACAGGCAATTATATAGAGAAATAACTGTGTTCTGTTATTCTGCATAATCCAACATCAATAGGCATAGTTTAATTAAAACCACGTGAGTCTGAGTTTGTCAAGGTTTCGATATATCCCTGAAGTACTGTAGTTCTGCTTTGGTTGCTATGTTGCAGCACCCACACTTTAAATAATCCTATTCATCTTCGTCATCCCTCGTTGTGGTCACAATATAGGTACTGTAACTCAGCTTTGCAACAGGTGAGAGGTGACAAGACTGGTGAAAAGACTAAGCGCTCTGCAAGAGAGTCACTGCTAATCAAGTTCTACTGACTGATCATCTTTATCCATTGATGAAACATTATTCAGGTTATTCACAGTTATTCACACAGTTATTCAGGTGGGAGTGCTGTATTCCAGAAAGGTCCTGCCCCAATCACAAGGCATGAAGGTTCATGGAATAGATTCATGAGTATGAAATTAATGTAAATAATTTGACATGACCTCCACTGTCACCATACAACCCAGTTGAACCCAGTGTTAAACAGCAAAAGGAAAATCTTCTTTTAAAAAATGTAAAAGTGTTCGGTCCTCCAGTACAATTCTAATTTAATCTCATTAAATTATTGTTTATATATAATAATGTGAAGATGAAAAAGGTTAAAATGACTTGTACTTGGTGGGTTTCCTCAGGATACTCCGGTTTCCTCCCACAGTCCAAAAACAGGCAAATTGAGTTAATTGGTATTCCCAATAATTGCTCATAGTGTATGTGTGAAATGGATTGGTACCCTATCCAAGGTGTACCTCGCCTCGTCTCCTGAGATCCAGGCCCCTGTGACCCTGTGACCCTGTACACAGGATAAGTGGTATAGAAAATAAATTAATGAATGACTTGAGGTGCTTGAAGATCTTATGGTAGTTGGGTAAAACAGTGCTGGCTCATTAAGTGTAAAGACTTATTACTAATGTATTTTCTAGGCAAATTGGGATTTTTATTCAGTTTCTGACTGTGGTTAAGATGTTACTTTGTAAATAGTGTCCCGAAAAAGTATGTACATTTAAAATATGAGGGAAGGTGAGACGTGCTTATTAAATGGTGTGAATGTGAAGGTTTAATAAACCATCACCAAGAGGGGGTGCTGTCTTACAACACTGATTGAAATAATGCACTAATAATAAAAAAATAATAGATGGATGGAAAAAGCAGACTATCACAAAACTGTTAAGAATGACATCTTTTAAAATTTGAAAGTTTCTTGAATATGTGAATGGATAGGCTTGCAAACACTGTATAAAAATATTGCTGAGGAAAATAAAAGCAGGCTCTCTAGCAATTAGCAATTAGTATTAGCTAATTAGTTTTTTTTTTTTAAGGGTAGAGAAGTGTCACCTTGTGATTGACACAATGCAGAATACACAATAAATTCTTGTCTACCTTATCTATATCCTTGGAATTTGTTTATGAGGGCTTGATGTAGATTAAAACACACTTAAAGCAATTACAACATCAAAAAAAAAAAAAAAAATGAACATGCAGAACGACTCAATAAGGTGTATTTAAAAAGTGAGCAACCCAATAAAGGACAGAGGGTAATAAAAAAAAGTAATAAGAAGAAATGCATCTTTATTTATTTATTTAACTAATTATTTAACTTTTCAATGTATTTATTTGCTATTTTGAGCTACTCTAGGGCACAATGATGGTCTTTTAGATTTGAATAGTTTTTTATGCTCTAAAAACTTTACCATATTAATAACTGGGTGCACACATTTCCAGTGTTAATTATTTTAAAGTTGTCTAGGATATCTTTATTTTTTGTTACCTTTCATATTCAGCATGAAATTGTGATTTATTCTTTTTTTGCTTAAATAATGCTAAACATGCCATTTTATTTGATTAGTGGGCAATAATATTCACATATCGACATTTGTATACAGCCCATACCTTCATGCCAGGTTAGTGTTACAGTACATGGAGGTTTGCACATGTGGATTACATTCCATAATTTAGTTCACAGGCTAATAGCGTTCAGATCCAAAGATTAAGCTTTGTGGCCAAGCATTTATAATCAGTGAGGAAAAAGAATAGAAGTAAAGAGGTTTGGTATTGAAAAGCGGAGACACATCTGTTTAATTTGGCCCTTTGGGTTTTAACAAGATGATCTCAGTCCCAAATCAAGTGTAAAACATGTCAAGCAGCAGGGTTCTTTTAAATTAAACCTAGTATTAGGAGTAGAAAGGGAATTGCCTTCCAGTCTTTTAAATGCAATGCAAAGAAACCGGTCTATTTTTATCTTGTTACGTTCGACTTGTTACGTTTTCTGACATTGGATCTCAAATGTGGTGCTTTCCAAAAAACAAAACAAACAAACAAAAAAAAACACTGTTGCACTTTTGAGGTTCCGGAAAATTAAGGAACTCAACTGTAGGTTTGAGTTAACACACATACACACACAGACACACAAAGATCTCAGTAACTCTGCACAGGTGCAAGATATTAAATATATTAATAATATTACCTGCTGGTTCACCGGTTCAACGAAGGCGTGTAACTGTTATTTACGGAAGACTTCAATCAACGTCTGGGGAAACATTCATTCCCTTGAGCATTGGGTCAGTAAAGGAGTTCCAGGGAGGCCAGTGTTTCAGACATAAAGTCCGATCATGGCTTCAGCCTTACTTTCATCCTTAATGGTATCCAAGCTTTAATGAAATGCTGGAATACAGTAAGTGCATTAGTATAGCAGGGGATTATATAGGGAAATAACTTTAGTTTTTACTCTGTGTTCTGTTATACTCCAGAATTGAAAGTCATGGTTTCATGCCAGTGGTTATTGCTGTAGACGAGAGTAAGTTATGCCAACCTGGCAACCCACAATTCCAGCTGTAATTTCATTGGCACCTAGTGAAGTCGAGTGCTTTCCTGAAGGGCTTCATTCATGCAAGCCTTCCAAACCGCTTGCTGCTATGAAAGTGCATCTGATCATGAAATTTGAATGTGGTTTTAATCTTGGACAAATCTCAAGCCTTCTTCATTTGTTTGTTTATTTGTTTTTGGGTTCACAAACTTTTAACTGTTTCTCTCAGTTTTATTATGGGCTCAATTGCAGTCAATGGTATGTTTAGCTGCTTATGATATTAATTTCTTTATGTACATTATATACATTTTGGCCCGGCACAGTGGTGTAGTGGTTAGCACACTCGCCCTGCACCCCCGGGGTCCGGGTTCGATTCCCGTTTCTGTGTGCATAGAGTTTGTATGTTCACCACGTGCTTGGTGGGTTTCCTCCGGATACTCCGGTTTCCTCCCACAGTCCAAAGACATGCAGATTAGGCTAATTGGTGTTCCCAAATTTCCTGTAGTGTGTGAATGAACATGTTAGTGTTATATGTTATATGTGTGTGCCCTGTGATGGATTGGTACTCTGTCCTGCTCTAAGTCTCCTGGGATAGACCACCCGTGACCCTGTACACAGGATTAAGCTGTACAGACGACGATGATTACGACATACATTTTGGTATTTCTAGTCACACTGGATAATCAATGTATGTTGATTCTTTTTAAAGAATGTTATGCATATTGTATATGCTGTCCCAGCAGATGTTTCACTACAGCAGACAGAGCAACAATCTTGTGTGTGTTTTTTTTAAGCATTTTAGATTATGGGTAAGAAATATACTATATCACTCATTATGACATACTTGGCATAAGCAAAATCTAAATGTGAATTGCATATAGATGTAGCCTAGGAGCATTTATGAGAAAAAAGGTTTTGACTGTGCCACCTACGCCTTACGCCTTGACATAAATAGAAATATTTCATGAAGAATGAAAGCGCATTCTATCATAGGAAAATAAGCATTTTAAATATATATTCTGATACACTGTAGTCGGCAGGTATTATTGACTTTCACAGAAATTTGCCAGTGAGTACAATTTGTTATTAACTACAACAAATTCTAAAAGTTCATTTAGAGTAGCATCATGAATCATTTATAGCAACTTTGAACATTGGTTCCTCTAAGAACCTTTTATTAATAAGACAACTTGACATGTTACAAAATAAAAATGCACAGTCATAAAGACTCTGAAGACTCCTTTCATAAATGATTAAAAAGTTAAAGACATTTTCTGATGGATTGTCTGAACTGTTGTTGACTCCAGTGAGAAAATCCCTTAACAGATATCACAAGCAGTGTTGTAAAACCCTTAATTGGCTTTCATCTCTACTAATTGTATCATCAAAGTCTGCCATCATCCCATGTTTGAACACACCCACAACATTGAAGATGATTTAGCTAGATAGCATGTTTATTGTCTGTTATTAGAGAGGGGAAACACACCAGGCTTCGTGTGCAAGGTTTTACCTGCACCCAAAAGGAATACAACTGTAGGACAACTCACTCACTCATTGTACTGTAAGTCTATACCGCTTTATGCTGTGTGCGATGTCATGGAGGGACCTGGAGGCCATGCCAGGGGACTTAGGGCATGAGTCGGGGTACACCCTGGGCATCTGTTGCAGAGCACACACACTACGGCCAAGAACGTGAATTAGTCTAATCTGCAAGTCTTTGCACTGTGGGAGGAAACCCACCATGCACAGGGAGAACATACAAACTCCATGCACACAGACCTGAGTCGGGAATCGAACCCAGATCCTGGAGGTGCAAGCCGACAGTGCTAACCACTAAGCCACTGTACCTCCTTATATGACAATCATAAAATAGATAAATAGAGTAATTTAAGTACCTGGATAATAATTAATAAATCAATTTCACCAGACAGACAAACCTGGGTTGAGTGTTTTAAGGCAGTTGAAAAAGGCCATTAATGATCATGAAACTGCCTAGGAAAAGTTATTAGACATCACAATTCTGCTTGTATAGTTTTCAGAGTGTAGTTTTTTTCCTTTTACAAAAGATTGTTAGTCAACATTAAATAAAAAGGCAAAGGATCTTTCGAGGTAGCACGGTGGCTTAGTGGTTAGCACGGTCTTCTTTCACCTGCAATGGTCCAGGTTCGATTTCCGCCTAAGGTCTGTGTGCATGGAGTTTGCATGTTCTCCCTGTAAAGCTTACGCTAATTGGTGTCCCCAAATTGCCTGTAGTGTGTGAGTGTATAACCCGCCACATGCCCTAAGTCCCCTGGGATAGGCTCCAGGCCCCCCGCATCCATGTATACAGGATAGAGTGAGTGAGTGAGGATCTTATGACAGAAAAGGCATTACGTGTAAATAATTAATGCTGTATGTTTTGAGGTGAAATAAAATATTTTTTGAAGGATTTTTTAATCTGTTTAATCTAACCCAGAGGCTGGCAACCAGCAGCTAGCCAGCAGCTCCTGAGCCACACACAGCTCTTCATCTCATCATTAGTGGCTCGCAGCCTTGTCACAAAAAGCTGAAAGTGAAAAACATTTTACATTTTGCTGTTATTATTATTATTGTAAGCCTAAAGTCATCCAGGATGAATGAAAGAAAGTGAACAGTTGTAGAATTGATGCAAAAAGCACAGCAGTAGCGAAAGTAGATTTTAGAAATGAATAAAAAAAACTCCATTACTGCTGTTAGTTTTGAGGCAGCTCAGGAGATACTGTACAGTAGTAAGGCATGAAAAGCCATTCACAAACTGTGAATCAAGAAAAGGATTACTCATTACACTATCAAGCAGCTATTCTGAGACTTCAAATCTAAATGTAATATAGATCAGAAAGCTAAAGGTACAGTATCCTTCTCTTTGAACTGACTGTTAAAAGAGAAGGCAACAAACCTTACCAGCCATAAAATCAAGGACATGGACTCTGTTCCAACATACTGTTGCTTATAATAAGATCATGCAACTATCCGGGTATGTGAACACTAACGAGTCAGATCAAGAAATCATTGAGTTGATTGTGATAAAGGGGAAGGATATTGGAGAGGCTGTTGTGAACTGTTTTAAAGCTAAAGCATACAGTAGCTACATGGTGCCAGTGATTACAGATGGGGCACATAGTATGAGAGCGACACAAAAATGGATTGAGACTCAACTACAGAAATCATCGGATTGAAAGCTCCTCATGTTTCACTGCATCTTGCACTAAGCTGCACCGTGCACACAAACTTTCCGTCCCAAGTGCACTGAAGTGATGAACCTGATCTTCCTCATGGTGAACAAAATAATAGCAGAAGGCTTAAACCATCTCATTTCTAGATGAGGTTGATGGCACATATCGACAGCTCGTGCTCCGTAACGACATCTGGTGCCTATCCACAGGTTTGCCACTAGTGCAAAACATGTGAAATACTTCCTGCAAATCAAAGGTCAAGGATCTCAATAGGTTGGAATTTTTGTTGCACTTCATGTTGGTTATACTGCAACAAGACATACTGTATGAACATGCTGAATAAAAGTCTCAATGAAAAAGAGAGCTCAGTCTAGCAGCTGTTCGAATATTTTCTTGTCGACAGTGTTGGCGAGAGATGTACAGAGAGGCATGCTTTCTCGCTTTCGTGCACTCTCAGAGAGAATTCTAATGAAGCTTTGTGCACTGGTGCGTAGTCATGTTGGAATTTGTGTGTGGTTGTTTTTCAGGAGTCGGGCTTGGCCCCTTACTTCCAGTGAAAGGAACTCTTAATGCTTCAGCATACCAAGACATTTTGGACAGTTTCATGCTCCCAACTTTGTGGGAACAGTTTGAGAATGGCCCCCTTCCTGTTCCAACATGACCGTGCACCAGTGCAAAAAGCAAGGTTTATAAAAACCTCTGGATTAAAAAATGGATGTTACTCAGGTTCATATGCATGTGAAGGCAATATAGTGTAGCTACTCCATTTCTAAGTAAGCATAGACTCAAATTCTTAGAATGTACAAACTTGTTATGAAGACTGCTCACCAAATCCCCACAAAGAAAATCCATTTTCTCTGTTTTCTCCACAGGTTGGCCATTTGGAAGCATGGTTTGCAAAATGAGTGGTATGGTCCAGGGCATATCTGTCTCTGCCTCTGTCTTTACTCTGGTTGCTATTGCCGTTGACAGGTAATCTGATTTTCCATCTTATATGTTTGTATGTTTGTTTGTTTTTATTTATTTCTTACTTTGGCCATCAATCTGTACACTAAAACCAACAAAAAGTGGGCACGCTATAGAAAGAAGAAGGCAAATTAGGCATTTGGTAGATGGCAGATGGGGTTGATGAAAGGTAACCCTAACTGAAAGGCAGCCCTCTTGAAGTCTAAGTATAGGTTTTGTAAAATGATAATACAAAATTGAACTCTTGGGGCTTAAATCTATGAACTAAATTGAACAGAATACATATACTTAGCTAGCTAAAAGCATCACTACAGTAGAGTTCTTCTAAGCAAGATCAAGGTCAGAATTGTGTACAGGATTAATGCATCCAATACCATATTTGTTTAGTTCACCCGGACTGAGGATAGTACTGAATAATAATAATAATAAGAAGAAGAAGAAGAAGAAGAAGAAAAAACAATGTTGAGTTGTTTCAGGAAAAGCCATAACTTGAGCCTATCTGCAAAGTGGAGGTTCACAGGCTTTTGCCGTCCAATTTCACCGTGTTTCATCTGCCTTCATCTGCCTGAGACAATAAGAAGCTGTGGAAAATCTCAAAGCTATAATTGCTTTCCAAACAATACAATGTTTCCAATGCAATGTGATATGAAACAATAATAAAGCTCAGAAAGGATTATAAATAGATATGTGTTAGAGAAATGTGGGCGGGTATACTAAATATTAAACAGTGAATATTACTTTGTTTGCTGAGTAAAGTTCTTCTTTGATCATAAAAATTGTGTTTGTAAATGGAAAATTTCCTTACAAAAATGTCATTCTTTACATTCCCCTTACTTATATACGCCTACTAAAAACACATCTTCCAAAGTGGGCTTTACATGGTTTAAGGCAGTCCTCTTAAAGTCTAAGTATAGGTTTTGTAAAATGATAATACAAAATTGATCTCTTGGAGATTAAATCTAGGAATACATTAGGCAGAATATACATAATTAGCTAGTTAAAAGCATCACTACAGTAGCAGAGTCCTACCTAAGCAAGGTCAGGGTCAGAATTGTGTACGGATTAATGCATCCAATATATATTTGTTTAGTTCCCCCCGGACTCAGATAAAGGTTTCCCTTTTAGAATAGCATTGGATAAATTAAGGATGTACCATGTACCAATTCTTAAAATGAACCTGCAGTTGTCCAGATGATGCAGTATGGAAGTTCATGTCCATCAACAGAGTCCTTCTTGTGATGGCTACAGTAATGTATGTTTAAAATAGGGTTGATGAGATTTCTCCAAATTGATAATGAGTCTGCAAAGCATTCGATAATGAGGCTAGATAAGCTTCTTTCAGCTTCCATGCACTTCTCAAAACTAGCTGATTGAGAGTGAAGCGATGTTCAACTCATGGCGCACTGATTAAGACAGAATTCACTACGCCAAATTGCGTGGATTGCACGGACAAAAATAACTGCACGAGTGGGTGCAATTTGTCAGAATTCCTTTGTGAATGGAAGGGATGGGATTTAAAGAAATAACTGTTTTTTGCAAGAACTAAGTGTTCCCACAATATTTCTAAGTTATATTGACAGCTAAAATGCTGCTTAATAATTCTTGGACAATATGCCGTTATTGCTGTGAGTTTTTCACAGAAAAAAGCAACAAATCACAGAATCAAAATCAAATCAGCTGTAAATCTATACATTTAATCAAACCCACCCATGTGACTTCAAGTCGAGTCAAGTCAAGAAGGTTTTTATTGGTATTTCAACCATATACAGTTCAGTACACAGTGAAACGAAGCAATGTTCCTCCAGGACCAAGGTGCTACAATACATACAACATAAATTAAGAAAAGCTAACTTAGAACCTATTTAGCTGACTAGCTGAGACAAGACAGAATGACAAGACATTTAAAGGTAACAGAAAAAGTTTTATACAAAAGAGACAACATAAAGTGCAAGTGTAATGTTAAATGAAGTTAAATAATAATAATCATTTAACTACAGTATAAGGGGTCTGGGGTAGCTCAGTGATTAAGGAATTGGACTACGGTTCTGAAGGGCTCAGGTTCAAACCCCACGACCACCAGGTTGCCACTGTTGGGCCCTTGAGCAAGGCCCTTAACCTTCAACTGCTCAGATGTATAATGAGAGAAAAATGTAAGTCGCTCTGGATAAGGGCATCTGCCAAATGCATAAATGTAATCAAAAAATACATACATTTATATCATGTGGCACTGGTTCCATCATGGTGCTTGTTGGGTGTTTGCAAATGCACTTGACAATATTGAACCATTTCAGAATAGCTTCATGTCTGACTTTTTTTTTGTTGTTGTTTGCTGTTACTATATTGAATTATTTGCTTGAGTTACTTAATTCCATATACCTACATCCAGTAATCCAGACCATTTTTTTGGTATAATTTTTTTTTATCGTATAGCATGTTTTGTATATTATAGTATTTATAATAAATACCACTACCAGGTAGGTTTCATGTGGAAGGTCCGGGTTTATTTCTTATCCAATGCCCATGTTGTGTGCAGACTGGATGGGTCGCTGTGGCGGCCCCTCGACATGAGCAGCCAAAAAACAACAACAGCATCATCAATTCCACTACCAGAATAAAACTTCAATAGCGGATATCTAGTTGAGCATTCTGTGCAACACATATGTCAACAAACTCGCTGGACAGTGCCTAGAGAAGACTGTCTGTCTCATCACATCTTCCTCCGTAGACTAACTTTCCTGTCTAATTTTGCTGTCCTTGGAGTGCAGATGCTGTATTCACTCCTTTGTGCACTGGAAGGAATGAGTATTAGAAACCTGCATGTACTGTATTGAGCCACACCTGGAGCTGTGCATCACATCATTGTCTCTCATCTGTCTCTTATTGTAATAGTGCTTTTCCTTTCACCTTGTGCGGTGATTTCAGTAAAGTCTAAATTGTGTGTATTTGTTCAACCTCCTTAAAAATCAACAGGAAACTAAAAATCAGTTCTTGAATTATTGTACATTTTGCAACATATCGCTATGTTTGGATTCATTTATAGGTGGGATTAGGGATATAGGATTAACTTTATCTGGATTATTTTATAGCCGTCAGATTTACCAGGCTGTGGGTTTTTATATGCCTGTAAATATTTTTTTTGTAACTCTCATTCTTTTCACATCTTGAACCAGACCTCTATAAATTTTTATGGTGTTACCATTTGAAAAACCCTCTCTCTCTCTCTCTCTCTCTGTCTGTGTGTGTTTTTAGTATTGCTTCCTCGTTTGCTTCCGCTAGACTGTGGATCATGATATCATGTGCTGATCTCATAATTGCATTCTGCATATCGACCTCCCATCTGAATCATTTGCATTTACATCGTCTGTTAAAGTTTGTATCTTTCCCAGGTGAGATTTTAATATGATTTTGGTTACAAAATGCGATAAACAAAATTTGTTTTGGATTTGCTCTTATTCCTAAAATGATTTTTCTCAGGCACACAAGGCTGTCCTTGTGTGTCTCACGATAAGGTTCCAATAAATCTTAAATTTGAAATGCGCTTCATTTTCTTCTTTTAGACGCTTTAAGCTTTAGGCAAAACCCAACCACTGAATGCCTGAATTTTGATTGCGAAACACATCCATAAAGCGTCAATCACATTGCTTCTTTCTGTGGTCCAGTGGTGATGGTGATGTCTGGGCTGCCAGATGGGACGAAAGAGTATTTCCGTGGCATCAATAACCGCAAAATGAGGAGAGTGCCACAAATTAGGACACTGCTCACTTGTCTGGTGCAGCAGCTGCCTTTTATATCATGCCACCATGTGCAGGAGAGCAGATAATCATCTCTCTCTCTCTCTCTCTCCAGCCACTCTGCATGCTTTTGTTGCCAAATTTGGAATCATACAGTATATGCCTACATACAGTACACATAGGTAATTTTGGATGGTGCAGTGTATATAATAGAAGGAAGCAGTTACCACGACAACTAAAAGTATCTGGCATTCCTTAAAAGTATTGAAACACGTACTGTATAGAAGGAGAAACGCTGCAGTTGGTCCATGTGGTGCAGAAAAAATTGAGACAAAAAAAAAAAGAAAGTCTCTGCTGGCTGACGAGACGCCACAAAGTGTAAAAAAATAATTGATTTTATTTAAGCAGGCTGCAGGTGAGGATGAGGAGAGTGGCGAAGAGGGAGAAACATCAAAGAGGTGTGAGCAGGGAGCAGGTGCTGTATCGTGCTTACCTGCTATTTGCTGCGCACCAGCTAAATAAACTTACTAAAGAACAAAATGTTTTCATTAACCTTGTGGTTTCAAAGACCAGATTCCAGCTGTCAGTGCAGAAATTATTAGAAAAGCTATGTTTCTTTAAAAAAAATTCTTTTTTTTTCATAGGAATTAACTTCGACAGTAAACAAGCAAAATAAACCCAGTCATTTTATTACTTTCTTCTTTTTGTAGAAGTAATCAGAGTTGGTAAATACTTATTCAACAGTCCACGCCGTATCAGCCATAACATTATGACCACCCGCCTAATATTGAGTAGGTCCCCTTTTTGCAACTATAACAGTGATTCACTGTGTATTCTGTCACCTTTCTATCACAACCTTTTCCTGAATTTGATCTACACTAGTGCTTCTGTTGGATCGGACTACACGGGCCAGACTTCGCTCCCTGTCGAGGAAAAGGTTATTGCTGGTTCCAATAGAAAGGTGTCAGAACACACAATGCATTACTGTTTTTGTGGTTATAATGTTATGGCCGATCAGTGTACCGTACAAAAAGTGCGCTTTGTAAGAAGGAAAGGCCAGGCTGGCCGTGCTGAACATCACTATCTACAAAACGAGAAACATGCAGCATGAGAGACACAATCAGGCCACTGTTGAGGTTACAGCCTTTTATAATGCAAAAGGGTAGATGATTATTTTTCTTCAGCTCCACTGCAATTCTCAGCTCTGACCTGCAAACATATGCTTCCTGGCTATTCACAACAACGGTCCATCTAACTATCGATCCATCGATTCAATCCAACCCATGCAATGCAATGATTTGCATTCCACACAAGCTTAACATCAGTTTCTCCCTGGCATTACATTGTTTTATGCTAATTCTGACCTGATTTTAAACTATAATCTCACCATTACCGAAAGATCTGATAACGTTGTGCATTCAATATTATGTACTGTATAATATCCAAGGCCAATGCGTCTCCTGAAGTCATGCTTAATACGTAATGTCATCTAGAGAAAGTTCTATGTGATAATATCATATACTGTACAGCACCCTGTTGTGATGACTGTACGCCGTTCTTAAAGAGGGGGTGGAATGTTTCTTTTTAAAAAGCTAAATTTCTCACTTTTCTAAATAAGGAACAACACCAAGACCTACTCTCAGATAAACGGCCAAGAAGAAAAAAGGAAAACAAGTAAGGAGTTGACCACACTGCACAAATACTGTATAAACAATAGATGTAATCTTTAATTAACTTTTTTCCAATTTCCAGAATCACCCATTTTAGCACAAAAAAAAAAAAAAAAAAAAAAAACACTCCACTTAGGTTGTATTGTGCTTAGACTGCAGAATCCATCAGTGTGCGGTGGTTTGTAAATGTGGTTGGTTTGTATAAAGACCTGTAGCTGAAAGCTGAGGTCATCTTTCTGTGCCAGTAAGCTCTCCTGCTCACTGCGTCTCTGCTGCAGCTCCGCATTCAGCGCCATGCTCTGCTCTCTGAGGAGGTTCATCTCCTGAGTCTTCACCGTCTGGATCTGGGATGTGCAAAAAAAAAAAAAAAAAAAAACGCGGGCATATTATATCAGTGCAACAACATCGGCAATAATTACCAGTTTTTTTACTTATTGCATTTAAATTACTTTTGACTTCTCAGCATTGGGAAATGGAGCATGGGGGGAAAAAACGAGTTTTACTTAAAATGTGAACGTACAAAAATAGGAATGGAGAATGGAAAACAGAGCATGACTAGAATTAAATCGAGTAGCAGATTAAAAAGGGAAAAGAAAAAAAAAATCTTGTTTATTTGGATACTCAGCCTGCGCAAAGCAAGTGATCCATATGTTAAACATATTGAAATGTTATATTCCTTTTATACCACAGAAATATGTCAACATATTTTAATTTATCTATAAACGTGATCATAAATAAAGGGAAAAAAATATTTTTATGTATTTATTTTTTTGGGCGGTGGAACGAATAATTTGAGTTTCCATTATTTCCTATGGGAAAATTAAATTTGGTTTAGGAGTGTTTTGGAATACGAGCCCACTTCCGGAACGAATTATGCTCGTAATCCGAGGTTCCACTGTAAACAATTCTTAAAAGGCAAATGCTAACTTGAAAGAAAAACAATATTTTCTTGGTTTAATATTTAATATATTTATTTATTTTTTATTTATTTTTTTATTTATTTATTTATTTTTATTGTAATATGCAGTACATTTATAATTATCTAACTATCTAATTTTAGTGGCTGTTTTGGGGAATTAGATGGTAAATGAACCCGTTCTCATGTCTGAGACTTATATTAAATTACCTTATAATGTGTACATCTGTGAACTCTAATATAATTTAATTATAATATTTCTAATAGTAAAATTTGTAAAATTTTCAAATATAATTTTTTTTTGTGCTAACGTTTAAAAAATATTTAAAACATAATATAACATCAGGTCGGGATTAATCTCTGTATTTACAAAAGAAAATATTTTCATGTAGAGACACAGCTTGTCATGTTAGAGAAAAAAGTTTTTAACGTGCTGTAAATAATGACAACACTGTATATTTGCTTAGAGATTTTTACAAGACACTATCCACAGGAAGTAGCCAACATTCCAGAACTATACATTAAACAAAGACCTCAATATATGTAGAAAATCTATATTAACTTTATGTTGAACGTATAATCCACAGGACATTGACGATGACTGTATATCATTATTAGTCAAGTCAGTCACTGGACATTTTTTAACTTATAAAATTTTTGTCAAACCAGTTAACAGAAAATGTGGAATTTTCTGATATCCTTATTACTCTTATTATTATTACTTTACTATTCACACTATTACTGACTGCAGACCAAAAAAAAAAAAAACATCTAATTTAGCAGTTTTTCCACCCGGAAGATGAACAACTCCCTTCATATTCTCTTTAATTCTGACATGACATGAAGGCGCTGTAACGACTATGATGACTGAGATGGGTGCTGATGGTAATGGAAGATGATGATGATGAACATCTGGAATACAGTATGGACGGCGCTGGTCGAGCTGTACCTGTTCTAGGGCAGCTAGGTTAGTCCTGAGGGCCTCATTCTCACTCAGCATGCCCTCCACCTGCTCCTGACTGACCGCGCTCTGACACGCTACCTGCGGTTCCACCGAACACCATGCACAGCCACAGAGAGAGAAAGAGAGAAAGAGAGAGAACAGAAGAAAGAAAGGTGAAATTTGAGTTGACACAGGACAAGCTGGGAAGAAGGAGAGAATACCGGATGCAGGGCCAAGAGACAAAGGAAAGGTTAAAAACAGGAAAGCCAAAGAAACTGCTGAAGGAGGGCGAACAGAGCTTCTTAGAGACAAATCCAAACCTCAGAGGAGAAGCGGAGATGAAGCACAGAGGCCCGGTCTTCTTGCTAATCTGTTCGAGCTGCCCATCAACGCCAGCTCCTTAATTAAGATCCGTACCCTCGCCAAGGAGAAGAGTGACGATGATGAAGCCCATCCCTGGTGCTTATAGGCAGGTGGACACCTACTGTAGCAGCCTCTGTAACACGCTGGCTAATAAGCCTCCTAGCCGTACCAACCCCTAATAATTCATGTAATCTTTAACACGGTCGATTATTACAATCCAATTAAAACTCGCAGGTCTTCTGATATTGCTGGAAAGTTTCTTTTTCAAGACTCGATAAATAACAAACATCTTTCCCAGTCACAGCACGCTATCAGTTAAGCTGACAGGCTTATGCTGCGTTTACGTGATAACGGCTGACAGCAGACGCCATCCAGATGTTAGACGGTTTCACAGGGACGCATGCAAGAAAGTGCAAGTGCGACATTTTTTTTTTTTTAAATGTGTTGAACTTTTCCACTGCGTGATAAAGGTGGAAATAAAATGCCTGCATCGGCACAAACGCAGAGGCCACGATCATATCACGAAATGACAAGGCGAGATGATTAACAAACCCAGCGGCGCATTTACTGTGTATCTTTTCCGTCCGTATTTTACTTAAAAATTCTTAACAGGTTTCTGAGAAGCGTGAGCCGCGTCTGCGCACAGAGACAGAAGCGCACACAGCACCATGGACATGATGATGAACATCTGTATGACGTTCTTGCTGTTGCTAGCACAAACAAATACGGTGCTGACGTTTTTTTAAACAGAAGCAACACAGCAGGAGGGCGAGGCTGTAAAGCGCAGCGCGAGTGGACCGCCTACTGGAAAACAAGACACAGTGCTACAGTCGGAGCAGAAAATAACACAGTGGTGGCGTTTACCTGATCTTTGAGTGCGAGGAGAGCCACCTCGTGCTCCTTCTGCTTGCTCTGTAACTGCTCCTTCAGCTCAGCGACGTTCTAATACCGTACACACACGTGGAAACATGGATTAAAATTTCAAGTCTTATACATGCTGTCCATCCGTTGTGCTCATCTACAGTATCTATACAGATAATAAAACTGTAAAGTTGGCGTGTCTGTACAAAAAATTATTTGGGGAGACGTAAGAAGAGTAATAGAACACATCAAGATGGTTTTTGGAATTTTTGTCTGTCTGTCTGTTTGCTTGTGCATGCATAGTGTAAAAACTACTGAACGAATTTTAATGGTGTTTTCACACGTGTTTTCACAGAGCTT
Organism: Clariallabes teugelsi; assembly: GCA_030014215.1. Classification (NCBI taxonomy): domain Eukaryota; kingdom Metazoa; phylum Chordata; class Actinopteri; order Siluriformes; family Clariidae; genus Clariallabes; species Clariallabes teugelsi. Next base: position 15,073,876 of record JAQMYG010000014.1, on the reverse strand, counting down.
GAGGTAACATACAGTAGCTTGCAAAAGTATTCGGCCACCTTGAACTTTTCCACATTTTGTCACATTACAGCCACAAACATGAATCAATTTTATTGGAATTCCACGTGAAAGACC
>JAQMYG010000014.1:15038453-15048783 GCA_030014215.1 Clariallabes teugelsi | reverse complement strand
ATATACACTGTATATACAGCTGAAAGCTGTAAATAAAATTAAATTCTAAATAAAATAAGCATTTTTCCTGAATGGAAAAATCATACAGAAATTGCCATCTTAATTGTCAGTAGGAACAATAGCTTCAGGGAGAAGAGCTGCATGGTATCTCTGCCTGTCAAAAATGTTGTGTGTAACAGAAAGCCTATCAGTATGCTCAGTAATCTACTTGTCATGCACATAAAAACATGCAATTATACCCTGCAGTGATAAGACATTCACTCCTATGCTTGCTATCAAAACTGTCTGAACTTTTTCAGGCATGGCAGAGAGCAACGACTGTGACACATGTATGCTATAAGTCAGTCCCATCCATCAGTATTTTGATGTCTGAAGATGTCACCAATCTCTGAAAGAATGGAAGAAAGAAAATATGGCTTTGAATTACAGATGAGATATTAAGAAAGGACAAGTCATTAGCTTACTATAGTCATACTAGGGTTGTGATGTTCTTGATAATAGACTCATATACAGTAGGTGCGCATAAAGTGATCGCTGGTATCTTTTTATTTATTTATTAACCAGGAAAAAAAATCTAATCAGATTCCTATTTATATTGCCTATCTGATCCAGACGCGCTGTATTCTGGCTGACCCTGCGCTCTGACCTCCTAACTGGGATATGCGAAAAGTACAATTTCCCTTTGGCATTATTGAAGTAATATTAATTCGTTGGTTTGTTTATTTATCTAAAAAGTAATGCTTTTATATTGTAACTTTTAATTTTCAGTTTAAGATATTTAAGAAAATTTAGGAAAGACAAACATTAAATAAGGAAAAAATGAAACAGGTTGTTGTGTTGGGGCTCAGAAGAGATTTTTAAGGGGACAAAAAATGTTTAATCCTATATACTGTACAGTAACTGTACTTGAGACACTTCATGTAATGAAGGCTAGTGGATTTACACTCTTAAGGGCGTGATGGCTGAGACATTTTATGATGTCATAGATGAACACACAGATGACACACACACAAAAGCTAGCATTAACACAAGTCTTTTTAGTCATTATCTGGCTGTGTGTAATAATGGCAAGTTTAACACAGCTAATAAGATGATTGAGAAAACATCACCAAGTGTGCTGAATGCCAAGTTTCATTATAAAAACCATTATAAAAAATTCATTATAATATGTGCTCAAGTATATGGCAGTATATAGTTAAGGGAAACTATTTTTATAAGAAAACATTAAATGTAAGATGTGGAAGTGGTGGCTCAGGTGGCTAGGGCTCTAGTTTGTTAATGTTTCTATCTAAGGTTCGGGGTTCAAGCCCTGCTGTTTATAGGTTGCCACAACCTACACAGATTTAAATTTAACATTTGTTAAATGTTAATGGTTGAGTTATTATAAAACTGCATAGTGTTTCCTCTTACCAGTTTGTCATGAATTTCTTGATTCTGCATGTTTATAATACAAGTAAATCTTTTAAAATTATGATTAATAATGATTAATCAAGCGACGCTGAGCAGGTGGCGCAATGCAGGCAGAGACAGCAGATCGCGTGCGAGAGCGGGAGGCCAGCTGCTTCCTTCTTGCCGAATATGACTCGGAGGGACTCAAGTCTGTAGAGACAGGAGACAAGTGTGAGTATGTACACAGGTAGAAGCGGAGAGACCTAGAGAGACTTCGTGTTGGGCAAAGTTGGTGTGCCTTGATGATCTTCCAGCCCAGGTGAGTTACGTTGGCCCGCCCCCTTGATAAGCAAGCACATAGCGCTTGTGGAAAAGAACTTAAACAACCAATGCACATTTATGCTTTCCAAAGAAGGTGCTGTGCAAGTTTGGGCAAATTCCCCTTAATGGTTGAGGAGAAGTTGCGGATACAAGATTTAATCTTTCTCCTTTTTTTAATAGGCCTTCCTAACAAAGCTTCTGTGAATGTTTACTCGAACCTGCATGATTCCCTATGCATTGCTTATGCTTCACAGGCATCACGAAAAGAACTTATTCTTTAAAATGTAATGTCAGCTTGGTAATAACGTACAGTACATACTGTACCGTGTCAAAGCACTCTTTCATAAACACCTGCGTTTATAACCCGACTTTCAGATCTTATCTGGTGTTCTGTTGCATTTTTCCAATAAACATGTATTTTTGTGGTGACCACCTGCTTTCATTTGAATCCCGTTCGACAGCGTGTCAAATTAGCTAGCACAGAAGTGACACATGAAAAAAAACACTTCTATTTTACTGCTTATCTCTACTGCCATAAATAAAGAGCATTTCCTATAGGGATTTGTACTAAGAGTACTATTTTATTTCATATAATATACTGTATATGTGTGAAGGACTGGAAAACCCTTCACATTATAAAATGTAAAAGACTGAAAAAGCTGAAATCTTTTTTTTTCTCGTTAACATGAATAATAAATCTATAATAATTTGACTAGGCTTATGTCAGTTATGTTGCAGCACAACAATCCAGAGATTAAAGTATGACATTTATTGTGTGAGGAAATACAGTAACACTTTCCTAGCAAGGATTGAAATACACAGCCAATGTACAATTTACGTAAACACAGTATCTCACAAAAGTACGTAAGCGAACCCCATCACATTTTAGCAACCACTTTATTATATGTTCTCAAGGGACAATACTATACAAGTGAAAATTAGATATACTTTAGAGGAGTCAATGTGAAGCTTGTATAGCAGTACAGATTTACTGTCCTCTAAGAATAACATGCAGACTTTATTGTCTAAATAACTGGCAACGAAAATGAGTACACCCTAAGTGAACATGTCAAAACTGTGTCCAAAGTGTCAATTTTTTTGTGAGTACCATTGTTATGTAGCACGGCCCAAATCCTCCTGGCCTGGGATCCTCTTCCACTCCTCCATAATGATATCGCAGAGCTGCTGGATGTTCACCAGCTTCCGGTTGAGGATGCCCCACAGCTGTTCAATACAGTAGAGTTGTCAGTAATTTTCAGAGGACAGTCAATCTATACTGTTATATAAGCTGCACATTGTCTACTCTAAACTATATCCAAGTTTAATTTCTATAGTATTGTCCTTTAGAGAAGATATACTAAAATGTTGTCCGATATTAGTGGGGTGTACTTACTTTTGTGAGTGGGTGTATCTGCAGTTACTTACCCATAACAATTATTCTCAAAGAGTGTTCCATAGCCCAAGTGGTTTTTCTTTGTGATCCATCACATCTAATCAGACATTAAGTTGTATTTTGGGTCATTTGAGTTATGCATAATTTTAGATTCTTGGTTCAATAAGCTTCATTTTGAGACCAAATTTATTACTGTATCATGTTGAGTTGCTCATGGCCAGTGTGAGGACTTTATCCCTGACTTTAATAACCGTAATGGAAACCTACAGTACCATTATCCAAATTATTATGCTCATTTAATGTATAATGTCAAATGGAATTTAATTACTGTTTAATAAATCTAAGTTCCCTGGGGTGAAAGTTTAGCAGAAATCTTAACACCTTTAACAGTTCACTCCCTGACTATAATAAAACATTTTAGAAAGTCCCAACATACAATACAGTAAGTACAGCAGTGACCAAAGGTTTTGAGAATGACACAAATATTAATTTTCACAAAGTCTGTGTTCAAGGTTCAATGTTTTTAGATCTTTTAGTACTATGGTATACTGAAGTACTGTGTACATTCATGTGTGGGCTTGCTTCTCAGCTTCTTGCTTCTCAGCCGACGGAGTGGGCTCACTCACAATTTTGCCTAAGAACACAGCAATGAAGAAAATATGGTACAAAATGTAGAACAATTTGGTGATTAACAATACCTTTTCCACCTTGCCATAAGGTAAAAGTGCTCGAGAAAGAATAAAAACATCAAAATTGTGGGTCCATGGCCAAGTCCTCAGGCCTTGATCTCATTGTGAACTTTGGTCAATCCCCAAATAGGCAGGTGAACAAATAAAAACCTACAAATTCTAACAATCTTTAAGCGTAACTTGATGCCATCAGACAGGATGTGACCCAGGAGTTGATTGACAGCAAGCCGAGGTGAATTGCAGAGATGTTGAAAAGAAAGGGTCAACACTGCAAAAATTGAGTCTTAGCATAAACTTAATGCAATTGTCAATAAAAGCCTTTGACACTTACTGTACAGTATGAAATGCTTGTAATTATACTTCAATACACCATAGTAACATCTGACAAAAAGATTGTGAAAATGAATATTTGTGTAATTCTCAAAACATTAGGCCACCACTGTACAATATTTGTTCTTTAATGTAAATAATCTAGGATTGACAGGTAACTAACTTCCTACAACTGTAGGTAAGGCAAGGCAAGGCAAGTTTATTTGTATAGCACATTTCATACACAATGGTAATTCAAAGTGCTTTACAGAAAAGAAAAGAAAAGAAAAGAAAAGAAAAGAATCATAAAATGAAATAGAAAATAATTGCAATAAGACTTCTTGAAGAAATTTTTTAAATTTGATTTAAAATAAAAATAAAAACAGTTTGCAATGAAACTTTTAAACGAATTAAAATTTTATTTAAAATAAAAATAGAAAACTTATTAAAATGAATTTTTTAAAAAATAAATAAAAAATAAAACAGTTTAAAATATTAGGTAAACATAAAATAATGCAGTCAGTTCGGACGTAGCACAGTGCTCATTCAATAAATGCACAGCGAAACAGATGAGTTTTAAGTCTAGATTTAAATGTGACTAATGTTTTAGCACAACTGATCTCTTCTGGAAGCTGGTTCCAACTGCGGGCAGCATAATGGCTAAAAGCTGACTCCCCTTGTTTTGTGTGAACCCTTGTATTTCTAACTGATTCGATCCTAACAATCTGAGTGGTCTGTTAGGTTTATATTCAATAAGCATATCTGTAATGATGATGATGATGATGTAGGTGATGATGTCGGACAAACACCATGTCAGGAAAGGGGAAAAAAAAAAACTGCAGTAGTGTTAGGCTGTAATAATGTAAGAAGATGTTTAGACATGACTATATTTCCGTCTCTCTCTCTCTCTCTCTCTCTCTCTCTCTCTCTGGCTCATTAAATTTGCATATGCGGCAACTCACATGTACAAATTAGACAGGCTCCAGCATACAGGCAACCCAGGAGCACATTGAACCTCTTCTTCTGAATTTCAGCAATGAGAAGAGTTCTTTCAAATGCAGAAAAATTCTAGTGATGGAAGAAGACATTGCCTGTACTTGTTACTTGCATCTTGTATCTACTGTACATTTAAATCCGTTAGGATTCGATCTAACACATATAGTCTGTCTGCTCATTATAATAGCAGGAATACTTGGGATTCAGACTTAATGACAGCAGTAGAGTTACAGAGCTTGTCCCCAGTGGACAAACAGCTTTGATCTGGTTTTGATCTTGCTTTGATATGAATGTCTAGAAAAGACCAATTTTTAACAGACTCATGCCAACCTTTTCATTTCACTTCTAAACACTTTCTCTGCTTTTGTAAAAGGAAAATGCCACACAGTGCCAACGGTTCCTCGAGTCCCATGACCTTGCACATGTTTTTCCAGGAGAATTATTTTGCCGTCGTTTTCACACTACGGGACTGTCGCCATGGTGAATAATGCATGCGTCCTGGTAGTTCGGTGTTCATACAAACTTGTACCTTTAGATGTGGCTGGCTTGCTGGCACCGTGGCATTCTGTGTTTGAAACAATTTAAAGCATCTGCCTATTGTTTTTTTCCTGCATTCCTGCAGAGAAACAAGGTTTCACAGGCAATTACTGGTTTGTTTTCTTCAGTTTATGTTCAGTTGTGCACAAACAATTCAATACACAGTCAAACAGTGAAAAACACCATGAAAGTAATTTGGCAATGTGACATGAGATGTTCGGGACAAATTCGTATAATTGCAAGTTATTTAGAACAAAACAGCAGATGTATAATTTTTGTGTTTAAAAGTTACGAGGAAGTTGTGAACATGTTTGTGGATGCCTGCGTTGTTTACCCCTGTTAAGTTTGTGTTGCGATTCCCCCGTGTTCAACCTCAGGAATGTTCTGAGCTGTAGGTATCTTCCAGCTCGTGACTCAATTCCCCCCCCCCCCATCCCCCCCCCAGTCCTCATGTTACAAAAACAGTTTCTCACGCCTCCATTCGTTTGAGCTAACCACTATTTCTCTCTAACATCTCACTAACTATTATAGCAATTGTTATGCTAAGAGCCACAATATGGGTTCGATTCCTGGCCAGGCTCAATTCCTGTCTCTGTGTGCATGGAGTTTGCATGTGCTCCCCGTGCTCGGTGGGTACTGAAAAATGTTAAATTCTTAAATATGATTCTTGGTGATTTTTTTAAATCAGAGCCCTGTTGCAGCCTGTAAATCTGGCAATTAAGGATTCAATCTCCCAGCAGCCCAGACTGCTAATCACACAAACGTACTGAAAGTATAATTGCACCCAAATGCAATATTGTGTTTGGAGTCATGTGCCATTCAACCACATCGCTGTAGTGAAGGCAGGTTCCCTATCCTTGCTGTAATTTGAATATTAATTGACATGAATAACATTAATTAGTGATGAATTTAACTTCAAATAATCCAAAAAAGCATAGGGATGTTTAATGTATAAAAGGCTGACAGCAGGCTGGCAGATTAATTCCATTACCTAGACACTGGAGGAAAAGTGTTCATTTCCCATCGCCAATCTCAGGACATGCATTTAATTAAAATATACAGTAAGAGTCGACTTATTCTACTGCATTAAATGTTCAGAGAATTAAAATGTAAGAGTAGAAAAAACTCATTTGCTCCTTCCCTCCGTCAGATGCTCACTTTCCACTCAGATCTCAGCATGTCCGGGAAACATCTCATCTTTGTGGGCAGCTCATCATCTCAGCAAAAGCTGTTCAACCCAGATGATTCAAAAGGATTTATCCATTTCAATCCACACGGACCACTCCATTGCATGTTCGGTCATTTTCAGACTGGACTACTGCAACTTGCTCCTGGTAGGTCTCTCTGCTCCTGTGCTCTGTTTGACATTCACACCTGATTCAGAAATACAGCTGCATGACTTGTTTTTTGTCTTCCTAAGTTCTTATTGCAGCTACAGTACAGTACCTGCTGCCTGCGATTTAAAACATTGATGTTTACCTACAAAACTAAAATGGACCAGCATTCACTTACCACAAAGCACGCACCACGCTCCCTCTGATCCTCGAGCACGGCTCAGCGCTCAAAGTCCTTCACCTACTGAACCAGCATCAGAATACATTTATTAATAGAGACTTCAAAGCACTTCTATAAGTCGATCTGGATGAGAGTCTCTCACAAGCAGAGGACCCTATGCGATATGAACACACACTCTACCTCTAGGGTGAGATGAACGGAATTGTAGGGAAAACTTCTCCGTTTCATTTTCACTGTTTTGTATTTGAAAGAGAATTACAGAACACAGCAGGGAGGAAAGGGTTGGCAGGGAAAGTGTAGCACAGACCGAGGTGAGTTAGAAACTACAACATCTGTCGTCAGCTTCAAGTTAACGATTAACCATAATCTCAGAAACCTCCAGAAGGTTTTTGTCAATGTTTTTATTTGAGTAAACAGCAATGTATATTGATTTTGCCTGAAATAAAACACTCCACACATATAGATATATTAAAAATGGTCAGAGAAAAAACACCTGCACCATGGTACAAGTCATTCTGTACTTACACCCTCAAGAAAGCAAACCTCGAGCGAAAGTGGAGAAATTTAGGAAATCTAAATTAGATAATAAGTTTTTACAGTAGAATTGCATATAAAGACAGTATGTCCAGCTATAGGCAGGCTCTAAATGCTGCAAATTGATAGCAAGAAACCAAAACAATCCAAGATTCATATTGAGTACAGTGGCTAGACTAACAAAACCTAAGATATCTGCAGAGAGTATTCAATCGACACTATAGATCATAGTACTGTATCCTCGTAGATCACTTATAAAATCACATAGGTAGTCAAAGACAGGCATTAAAATGGTTTAGATCCTACTGTACCTGTCTGATTGATACCATTTTGAAGATCTAAATAGAGAACTGTTCGGTGTAATGCCAGTAAAATATGGGGTCCCACAAGGGTCAGTTTTAGGACCCTTGCTGTTCTCCATATACATTACATGCTTCCCTTGGGTAAGAAGACATGGGATTAGTTTCCATTGCTGTGCTGATGATACCCAGTCACATCATACATCTCATCAAAACCAGAAGAAAATATCAAAGTTGTCTAGATTAACTGAATAATAATAATAATAATAATAATAAGCAAAATTTCATCCTACGTAAGTTTCCCAACCCATAATTTCTTGTATAAAAGTGAATTATGTGCTTTTACATAATTTGTCATTACTTTTATTACTAAAAGAACTATTACTATTACCTTGGAGAACTCTTTGGTTGATGGTCACAAACATCAGGTACAGTATCATAAACTCAAATCCTTTTATTCTCCAACTCTTTAAGATTTATATCTTTACACGTCACACATAAATGGAATAATTCAAATGTTCCCATCGAGGGGTCGCCAGAGCAGATCACCCGATCCGCACAACAGCTTGGCACAGGTTTTTACGCCAGATGCCTTTCGTGACGCAACCCTCTCATTTTATCCGGGCTTGGGACCGGCACTGCATCCAGTTAAATTTAATTCTTTATTTCTCCAAAGGCAATGCAAACACACTTCAAAACTCTATCTGGAGGTCTAAACCCGTGGTCCTCAGCTCTGGTCCTGTATGTCACAAATGTGAATGTCAGCAAAAATTCAGGTATGGAAATGAATCGTTATAGAGTTAAACCATAAGATTTCATTGAGTTCTGACAGGCAAAGGACTACTCTTGATGTGTATGTGCCTGCAATATGAAAGTAGCGTTTAAGGTTACCGCCGCACAGACTGTTCAGATAATATTGCCTTCAAATGAATATTTCCATCACCTCAGAATGTAAAGAGATTATTTTTAAATTTTGGCAAAGCCAAATAAAGTGCATGAGTACGTAGCAGACTAACAAGCACAGAAAATATAGAAATGACTGACTTTTTATCTCTTTTTATTTGGCTCATTAAAATATGGAGCATATGGAGGACCTCAAATTCACAAATTAGACAGGATGCCACTTCATGTCAGCCAACACAGGAGCACATTGAAACTCTTCTCCCATATTTCAGTAATGAAAAGAGTTCTTTCACATTCAGCGAAGTCCTAGTGATGGATGAGGACTGACATTTCTAAAACATTGTCTGCACTTGTTACTTGCATAATGCGTTCACATACAGTATAAATCCTATCAGGATTCAAGCTGTCATTCTAACGCACAGAATCTCTGTGTCCTCACTTAATGACAATAATAGCATTCGAAGAAGAAGTTATGCACAGTGGATGAATAACCTTGATGTGATCTGAGGTTGCAGTGATGTGAATGTCTAGAAGAGAACACCCTTTAACAGACTGATGTCATGCTTTACATGAACCCCAGAAAATGAAAAGGCCAATGGAAACCTTTTCAGCCATGAGTCCTATGACCTTACACTTTTTTTTTTCCACCAGAGGAATTATTTTGATATCCTCTTCAGATTATGAACTGTCACCATAGAAAATAATGCAGGCTTCCTGGTATTTAAGAGTGTTCAGTCATTCTTTTAGATGTGGCTTGGATTGTTGGCATAGCGGTATTCTGTGGTAGAGATAATTTCAAGCATCTGTCGATTTTCTCTAGTTTTCTTGCAAAGAAACAAGGATTCGCAGGCAATCAGTAGCTTGCTTTCATTCTTTTAGTCACGAAGAAACAATTCTGTACACAGACAAATAGACAAAAGAACATGGAAGTAATTTGTCAATGTGATTTGGGAATTATTTTTGAACAAAACAGCAGATGTATCATTTATTGTTCAAAAGTTACAAAGAAGCAGCGAATATAAAAATGAAGGCACAGCAATTTCCCAACATTAGATTATTTAACAGATTTCAATTCCTTCTTTATTCACCTTTATTCAGTTTGTGAATATATTATATATATTTTTTGGATTCAATGTGAAGTCAGAAAGCTCTAATCATTTTTTTTTTGGCTCTATTCCTAGTTCCTCATGTTAAAACAATAGAGTATTATGCTTACTTGCATTTGAACCAACCGTGATCCTAGGAAGAATAAATAGAGCTGGCATGTGTAAATCCACGACCTCGACAGCAGCTTTTTGAAGAACATCATTATCCTCATCTTCTTCTAACGAAAGGTTCTCGATGTTCTTTAACGAACATGTCTCAGCTACACTCACTCTCAGCACTGGAGCCCCCCAGGGATGTGTTCTGAGCCCCCTGCTGTACTCTTTGTACACCCACGACTG
>JAQMYG010000014.1:15001795-15015183 GCA_030014215.1 Clariallabes teugelsi | reverse complement strand
ACGGATGTTGATTATACCAGTAAGAGACGAGCACTAAGACCCAGCAGGGAAGACGATTACCCACAATTCCGCAGCGCGAGAGAGAGAAAAACCATTGGCTCAGTTGTGATCACATGATGCTAGGCGTCAAAACAATAAGCGCATGCGTGATACATGATACTCGGTACTCGTAAACCAAGACTTGTTCGTTAACAAAAAAGTCAACATTTATTAAAAATCTTTGCTCGTCTTGCAGAACACTCACAAACCGCGTTACTCGCAATCTGAGGTTGCCTTACTTGCCCTGAAAAATATGTAGCTAATGAAAAAAATGTAATTGAAATTGTTTGAAGGATGTTTTACAAATGCAGAATGTTCATCTATTAAATAAAAAATACTGTTGTTTCATAGTTGTGATTTTTTATTTGCTACAGAGTAACTATGATAGAATAGTGAGATATATTAAATATATATATTCTGGTATTACTTACTTTAACAATAATAATGACAAGTGTCTCAAAACGAGGAACTCTGCTTAAATTTGACAACGAATGAAATCTACTCACTGTGGTTGTGTGCAGTCTTGGAGGTTACACATCCTGCGGATGGGTTTGGGCTTCTTACTAATGTCACAGTAGCTCCTGTGTACCATTTTATTGTCCCCCTTTTTACGGCATCCATATTTTGTGTACTGGAAACCTAATGTCAAGAAAACATTACATACGATAAGCCACTGAGCCTGCTAAATCAAAATGAGGGAATGGATATGGGGTTGTTAAGTGTAAAAAAAAAAGATTAAATTGTACAAACACGTAGCTACCAGAAAGAAAAAATGTTATTACTGTACCTCCAGCACAAGGTCGTGAGCATTGGGACCAACTTTTCAAAGCCCACTCATATGTGTCCTCCTGAATCACATTATTGTTGTTTATTGGGACAGAGTCCTCATGGATGATATATTTATATGTAAGTGATGATCTTGTCTCATTGTCTTTTGGCATGATCTGGCAAAATAAAGAAAAAGGCCACACACACACACACACACATAATAAGCAATAGAACATGCACTTTGCATATTGTTATATGAATATGCAAATACTATTAGGCAAATTTAATGTAATTTAATTCACAATAACTATAATCGTGCTGTTTCCTCCATGACATGCTACAAATTAATATTCTAATATAAAAGCTATACAAGTATAGTAACTATATTTATACTGTAGTCATAACATCATGAGATAAAGATGGCTGCAGTGATAGCCCTCAGAGGTTTGCACTTAATTACTGAAAGGGGGAATAATTATCTCTGTCACACTCCAAATGGAGGAACACAATGGAGAAATAATTTTCATAATAAATAAATGTATAATAAATAAATAAATAAATGGAGATGTGCCACTGTTGGACACACAATGACTTGATATATGGAAAGCACCGTTCAAACAGATGTTGTGTATACTGTATGTGCTGCTCATAAAACACTGTCACTAATAATGGCAGATCTTTTGGGTGGTGTGGGTTGCCAGGTTGGGCCCCTTTTTTTCTGGCCTATTCCATGGATGGTTGTTTGGATTGAGATTTGGGGAATTCAGGGACTAGATCAACCTTGAACTTTCTGGGGAAAGTTCCCATATGCAACAGGCTGTAATATACTGGGTGTTTTGATAACTTTCTATTGTGGCCATCATTTACTTTCCTTCAGCAATTTGTGCTACATTGGCATTTCTCTGGGATTGCACTTTTGCGAGTTGGCCTTTGGTCCAAAAAATTTACCTAAACAAGCCTTGGGTGCCCATGATCTTATCAACAGTTTACTGGTTCATAATTGATAAGCAATGATATCCAATTCACCTTGCAGTACTGTTTAGTGATTTGAGTAGCATTCATCACATTTATGTATGCATGTGTCTCATAAGAACTCATAAGACTTCTGTTCCACCCCTGGCCAGCATTGCTGTGACCAAAGACACATTTCTCTGACCATTTCTTTACTTCCAACTTGTCTGGACTTGTTTTCTCTCTGTTATAATAGACCACCTGTCTTTATCCTCCATCTCTCACCCTGAATTTATCTCCCGTGGAGGAATAGGCTGTTGCTCTCCAGGACTTCAACTGAGCCTATTTGTCACATTGCATGCATCACCTCAACTATGAGCTCCATTAAATATATACCCAATGTCAAGTGTTGAGTAACCCTTTTTTTTTTTTGAGTCCCTTAGGAAGCAGCGTATATTGCTTATCCCTCACTATAACCTCCCATTGTTTGCACTCCGTTTTTTTTGTTTGTTGGATTTTTCCCAGATTTTCTCCCTAATTTAGTCGTATCCAATTCCTCCCCGTCACTGTGTAAAGGTTCAATAGTTGAGTGATAAATATGGAGATAATTTCACTTCTGCAAAATCTAACCAAAAAGACATTTATTAATAGTTAAGCTTTAAACATGTACTTTTATTATCATATATCATATATCTTTTCATCTTTTAGAACTGCTCACTTATGCACCGTTGGGGGCGAACTCGTGATCTCCGGATGATAGGGCGAGCACTTTACCACTGCGCCACTCGGAGGCCCCATGATTTGCACTCCTGATCTTAAGAAATGAACTAGGGCAGAAGGGCTCAACAGCACATCTTAAAGAAACACAAATCGCTAACAATTTAGGTTTTATGCTGCAGCAGTCTGAGCTGTGAAAGCAGGTGTTGAGGAATGTACGCTCAAGAACACCCTTGACTCTTGCTGCCTCTGATGTAGGAATATTTTACTACAAATCAATGGATTTTTAAACATTAAATGGACATTGTGTAGATGTAATTCTATTTTATATACAGTACACTGCAGATTATCGAAAATCATCTCTTCCATAAGTGTAATTCACTTTTTATGATACTTGTGTAATTTTGTGTATACTCCTCACAAAAGCACCCAGAATAACAACAAATAAAAATAAAATAACTAATAAAATAAAGAACCTATGTTTGTTTGTCCAAAAATGTCAATGAACAACTTGCATCAATAATCTACAACTGATCTGTTATCAGACCAAGAAAAGCAGATGCAATGACACCTGTTGCCTAGCAACATTTCTTAGACAGTAAACTCACTTCAAACATTCTTTACAGGAAGACAGATAAGAGAATGAAGAGTCCATGCGCCATTTGGTTCTAATTAGTGTTGATGCCCCTCTTTAAATCAAACCTCTAAAATGTGTTCAGAATATATTCCCTCAAGATGAGCTGGGCAGGTTCCAAGCAATCTATACTGAATATTATAATATAAAATATATTACAATATCTATACTATATTGAATAAGAATAATTTCATTAATCTTCAAAAGCTGATTTATCCTTGTCAGGGTCGCAGTGGGCATGCATATTAATAAACCGTATTTCATAATAAAATATTCCTGATTAATTCATCAGAATATTTTTAATTCATCAAAATCATGTCATCTGCTGGTTGCAGTGGTAAATAAATCTACCGAAGATTTATGCACACAGTCTTGAGGTTTCTATAGCGCTAACGAGACTCTCGGATGGACGACCCACCTGAAAACACAATGCTTCTTGGAAATCAAAAAAACAAACCAAATTTGCTAATTATTTAATAAAATGTTTCAAAAATCTAATTACCAGAACGATGACTGCATCATGCAATGGTCCGTCTGTGTGTAGAGTCTCAGCATCATCTTCGATGACATAATCCCACTCCACCCCAAGGTCAATGAAGCTGCGTGACCTCACTTCATCTCCTTTACCGTTCAAGATGTAGTGTCCAGTGGCCTGGTTCTTGACCGCTACAACCGATGATCATGTACAAAACCTCACATGTTACATTTGCAGGACATTATCTATGTTGATTGAGAGATTGCAAGTGATAAAACAGAGCTCAGATCTACAGATGTTGAGTGATATCATGTAAATATTTGTAAACAAACTACAACTTGTGAATAGAATAATATTAATACAATACACAAAATGTATAGTAAGAGCCTTGAAAATGTGGAGTTTTGTAAGGCTGTGTAAAAGTGACTCGAGTAAGCATTAGTAGTAATTTATTGCTAGCACTACTGAAGTGTGTGGCAGAGATGGAGAAAAGATGAAAAGACACATTTATAACACCGAGATGTAATGGTGCAATCACAACAGGAGAACCAGAGAAAGAGTGAACATCAGTGGAGACTACAGGCAGAGAAGCATCATTCATGCTTCATATTAGACGGTTTTTGTCTCTGCCCATTCAACTTTTTTTCATTAGGAAAAATATATGCATGATTGAGAACTGAGCACTGACAAAAATATGATACTAGTGTAATGAACTGGCACATTTATGTTAAGCCACTTGAAAACATGTTAATAATCTATCACATGGAAATAATTATATTGTAAAAAGATATAAGGATTACACAAGCCTCTCTGAAAGTACTGGAACAGCAAGGTTAATTTTCTCTCTCTCTCTCTCTCTCTCTCTCTCTCTTTTTTTTAACTATAGACTGAAGACACTTGTGTTTGAGATCAAAAAAATAAATACGAGATGACCCAGTACTCTTAGAAAAGCCAGCATGGTTTTGTAAGTGCTCGAAAATTATAATCTTTACGGCTCAGTATGTGTGAAAAGGTAAGCATGCATCTTATTTTCGGGATAAATAGCTGTGAGGACAGCTGTCACTTACCAAGAATGTGAGGAGAAGCCTCATTTTCTTGGATGATCACATGTCTAGCCCCAGGGGGGATGAGGAACATCTTTAGGTAACCTTTTTCACCAGAGTGAAGCAGCAATAGAGATAAGATGTTCAGAGGGAAAAGACGGTAGAAGCAGTTAGTAAGCACACAGAGTTGAACTTTGTTTTGTTTTTTTGTCTTTGAAGAGGTGGACATCGCTTTGTTAGCAGTCATCCATTTTTGCTGTTAGGCTCTAGAACGGACAGGTTAGAGTCCTATACTAATGAAGCTTGTGTCTTATAAATAAACCTACCTGGGAATGTGACAATAGGTTTGCCATTTAGATTTAATTCAATACATTCGACTTGTCTGCATAAATCTTTCATTTCTGCCTCGCTAACAAGCTCCAAGTGCATTCATTTGGGACTGAGGGAGAAACTATAGAGTCAAGTCAACTGTTTAGACTTAATCCCCTTAATTCCTACATAATCCCTTTGACGAATGTATTAATGGAATCTGCAGTGCAAAACCTTGAGTCACGACCGTAAAGGCACTACTGACACTTAAGCATCCTTCCTGAGTGTGGATGTCCATTCCTCTTTAAAGCCTTGTACCACTCACCAATAACATTTCTAGAGTCCTCACTTTCATTTAGATACACATGCCGCGCTCCCTTGGGCAGGAATAAGGCGCCTCTGGTCTTCCCTTGGAGAAAAATACAAGCATTACATCTGTATTGCACTGCACTCTTTCGCCATTGACTGTGCTTGGAAGTCACTAGCAACTTAGCGTCTTATTATATGGTTTTATATGGTGAGACATATACTGTAGCTTGTATACTATAACTTTCAGCAGCGGTGGTCAGGTGGGACAGGGAATGCCAGTTCACAATGACAAAAATGCAGCTTAGGTAAAAGTGTTAGATTGTAAAAGGCCAATATAACATGCAGAATCTTTAAACTGCGATTTTGCACCAACTTTGTTTACTGGGGGTTTGTGGAGTTATTTCCAAAGCCCCTTCATTCCCAAAAACATTCATTCATTCATTAAAAATTAAGTTTTTTTTTATTATTCAGCTGCATGAAATCAGCATACCATCTTTTACCATTTATCCCACAGAGTCAATGGCAAAGAAAGCATTACAGTGGGGGAAACATAAGATTAGGGAACACAGAATACTTGCAGATTTTGTTTTCCAAAAAAGGCATTTCTTTTTGGCATCTCTTGCTTATTTTTTTCCCTGTTAAGAAAGTGAGTACACATTCACGTTAGCATAATGTTAGAGACATTTTACAGCACTGACTTCATTCATGCAGTCAATAATGCCATGTCACGTTGCAGCAAGATCATACAGTACAAGATGTGTGTTATAACCTGTTAATGACAATGAAATGACATATTATAGACAAGTCAGAAGTCATGCTATTTCATCAAACCAACATGCAATAATGACATACTGCATTGTAAAAACTAAGACAATTCTTAGCATGCAATTTGAGACTGAATGTCAGAGAAGCAACATCATTCCAAGTAAGGGAAGTTCGGTGCCAAAGAAATTATGTTCAAAGTTGGACATGCTTGACTGAACATGTGGGGAATAAAACCCACTAGCTGTGCTGTTATAAGAAAATAATCAATAACAAACAGGGTGGTGTGTTCGGCACAGAATTAGTTTTATATATAAGTAAAAATTTTGTACCCCTCTTCTGTTTGTTTTCTTGTGCTAAAACATAATAAAAATCATCTGATCGACGCTGCTCTCATTATTTCCCAAAACCTTAATTCCTTTTAATTCTTTTATTTTGCAGCCATTCTGATGTCGATTTACTAGTGTGCTTTGGATCATTGTCCTGTTGCATAACCATGCTTTATCTGTCAAACAAATGGCCACACATTTGCCTCTAGAATACTCTTGTATTCAAATAGATGAAATTATGTTTGGTTTTCACCAAATGTGGCCCTGGGCATTAAGGCCAATCAACCCCACTTTGGTCTCATTTGTGCAAAGGACATTTTTCCAAAAGTCTTGTCTGTTAAGGACCTCAGTCATGCTTCCATATTCATTTTAGAGGTTTTCTCCTGGCAACTCTTTCAAACAAACTGACCTTCTGCACTCTTTTTCTAATTGTGCCATCATGGACTTTAACTTTTAATATGCTCGGTGAGGACTGTAGGGTCTGAGATGTAGCTCTTGGGTTATTTTTTATTTATTTATTTCTCTGGACATTGCACGGTCTGACCTTGGGGTAAACGTGCTGAGATGTCCACACTGTGAACAATCTTTCTCACTCAAATGAACTCCAATTCTTTAGCAAAGGTTTTATAACCCTTTCTAGATGTGCAGCAACTAAGACCATGAATTTGTCTTTCCCTCATGTATTGTTCTCTGATGAGTCCACCTTCACTGTCTTTCCCATATCCGGGAGAGATACGCAGTGGAGAAGCCCCAAAGAAGCGTACCACCCAGACTGTTGCATGTCCAGAGGTCCTACACCATACTAATGAATTATTGTGGTCTAAAACCAGGCGTTTCAGTTTCATTCTCCAACCCCTGTTGGTTTATCATGTCTGCATTATTATTTTCAAAACCATTTACTATTTCCAAACATACCTTAAAAAGTAACAAAATGAATGACATTAAACAAGAATATTTGCATGCCTGTAAAGAAAGCAACATATTATATGACAGACCAGTTTTCAGATGGAAATAAACAAACAAAGGGTTTTGCGTCTGGATTTTGCATAAAAATAGAAAGGAGCAAGTGTGACAAAGTTACCAGAGGAATTCTGGCATATTCTCAGGCACGCTCAGTAAAATCTAAAAGCTGTTTTACTTACAGTACTGTGTACAGTACACCTTGGGAATATACAAAAAATAGCATAAGAAAAGATTCCTTTGGGAACAAGGAAATTTCTATAAAGGTAAATAAAAAGTAATAAAATAAGCATAGTTGCTTCAAAGTAATCAATAAAATAAGATGTTAGATACAGATTTATGCAGTTTTATAAGTAAAACAGATGTTTTAATGAATGTTCTGTAGAGTCAGAGTTCGTCTGGTAACTTTTGACACATGAGTTATGCTCATTTTTATTTTCATGCAAAACCCATAAAACCTACATTACAATTAAGAGTTGTAATGCAGCCTTTTAAATATACTCCATTGAATACCGAACCATTTAGTTCACTAATATGTACATTATGAGATAAACAGATTAATAGGAAATGACAATGTTATTGAGAAACAAACTGTTTTACAAGAATTTACAAATGGTTGTCTTTCTATAAATACATTATAAAATGAAACTGCTATAATTAGCTGAAATTGTATTTCCTGAAAAGACTGTAATTATTTTTGTAACAATGTTTATATAATCCCTACAATAAAAAAATTCTGTTTTTCATTATAAAATCATGTAATTGCAAATGTCATTCATTAGCTCATTACACCCATTTGTCCATTTTCAATTAGCCGTTTTTTTTTTTTGCTAGTCAAATATGCCATAGCATTTTTGCTAAACAGAAAGTTTTCCTTCTTTGATTAATTATGAAATTTACCTTTCCCCATGTGACAGTTAAATAGTAATTATCCTCTGCCAGAACCAAAATGAAGTCACAATATAATTTGTATTTAATATGCAGATAATTATATATTGTATTTGTAATATATAATTACACATCTAGATTTGCATTAGTTCAAAAGTTTATGGAAACTAATCAACAGTGGCACAATAAAGGCCAATTCTTTGCAGTAGTAACTACTAGTAGTGGGAAACCAGGAATTAGAAGCAAAACCTCTTACCTGCTTTTTTGGGGGTTCGGGTAAAGGTTCCTTTCACAGTTCGGCAGTGGGAGTTGTCGCCCCCACACACTCCGCACTTGTCTTCCTCCTTGTCAGAACCAATCTCTTTATCACAGCCCACTTTCTAAGTAACGGAGAAACAAATTAAATATTAGCCTTAAAACTTTTCACTGCTTGACATGACTTCATTCTTAGAAAAAAAAAGTTAAGGTGCACTGTCTAAAAAACTGAACAACAGGGTTTACATGAAAAAACTCATCCTAACATTGCTTAATTTTGTAATCTGATAAATGAGCAAATCATTTCCTTTCAAAATATTTTTATTCCCTGTTTAATAAAATAAAAGCTTGCAATTGCCTGCACTAAAATGAACTGACTGTTGAAAGCAATGATTATGGTCCAGTATTATGATTACACTGGTGCCAATACTGTACTTCATTTTCTTTTTTCAGTTCCTCATCCTTCTTCACCTTACAGTTTTTTTTGGTTCTGCTGTTGGATATTTTGAACAGGGGCAGTCAGGGGAACTGTTGCACCGAAGCTACGCTGATGTGGTATGACCATGGGAGTTTCAGATCAGAGCTGTTGGCAGCTTACCACACATTCTCCCCGCACGCAGATGCTGTAGGGATCCTTGTAAGAGCACCGTGTGCCATCATGCACCAGCTGCTTCATGTATGCCACATCGCTCGTCTCCTTCGACTGGCAGTACAGGTGACATCTCTTGCTGGCTGGAGGAAAATAAAAGGCACTGCTTAACCGTTTGGCTCTGTTTCAGGTTAAAATGATATCATTTAAAAATGTTAATCACATTTTGCATGGCTAAATATCTCCAATAAATGGAAGTTATATGGTCTTTTTAATAGTTTGCTAATTAAACAATAATGATATTTTCTGCCCCTTGACATTTTCTCCATCTGTTATTTGCACACACTGGACTTTCCTGAGTTTTTTAGATTAATTTCAAAATATAAGTTAATATTTAGTTTGGGAAAGTGATTCCACATTCAAAGTTTCTGCAGGTCATTTGTTCTGGCAGAAGGTATTGAATATGTAAAAGGTTTTTAAAGTTCTAAGATCTAAGACAGAGTATATGAAATGCAGAGGAGATAAAATGCAGGCTAAAGCGCAGGCTTATGTTTTTTTTCCTAATATGATTTTAATATATAACAAACTTATTGCTACATAAGTAGTCCAACATTTATATCAGTTATTAACAATATAACACCCATCCTGGGTATTTGGCTGTGTAAAAAATAGCCATTGATGCAGCATGGACAAATTGTTTATTAAACAATGAACTAGAAGTTCAAAAGATGAAAGCATGTACATGCATAAGTTCTGTGCATGTTAGTCTCGAATGTGCTCAGTTTATTTGACTCTTGCAGTTCCCACTTTTACACTTTTTGCTATGGATTGTTACGAATTTGCAAATCAAGGAAGATAAGCTGTGATTAACCATAAGGAAAGTTACCTACGTGTGTCGGGGTGACCCTCAGCCGGCTAGAATAAGCTACAAATTAATTTGAACATACTCAAATGATTTGCGGTAGAGATACTGCTTTTAATGACTCATAGGTCCAGCCTATAAGCATATCCATGGGTATTTGTGGCCTTCGGTAGGCAGCACTGTGCCACATCACCCAGGCGATAACTTTAAAGTAAGTTAATGAATAGTGGGATAAATGATTCTCTCATATTAGATTATGAAAGAATTTTAGGAGATAAACGACACCCTCGCAGTACACTATTTTTATGCACTTGTACCAAATCACTGGCTTTTCTGTGCCTTTACCTAGCACAGACATATTTTAACATAGCTCTCCCCTTAGCACTTTGTTGCTACAGTATGTCAGAGGGTATCAGTGACACGGCAAGCTGCAGATATGGGAAACTTGTGAAAGTGGGAACTTTTTCCAATATGGGCAATTTGGAAATGTCAATTAGCATAATCTGTATGTCTTTCCAGTGTGGGAGGAAACCAGAGTACCCGGAGGAAACACACCATGCTACGTGCTAGCCACTACGCGACCGTTCCACCTGGGAACTGGACTTTAGTTGTCATTTAATTCATGATCATGTTTTGATCCTTGTCTGGTCCAATTTAATTTTGGTTTCTAAACATTCCCTCAAGACAAATGTGTTACAGGCATTATTACAGCTGATATGAAATTAGATTTCTAATTTGGCAATAAACTTGTAGGTTAATCAAAATGTGCAGTTCATTGTGTGTGATTTCTGTGCAGATAATAAGGGAATTAAGATCACAGGCAGTATTAAAACACACAGCCATACTTTAATTCACTCTGACTCCCACGGCAGCTTCCTTCACAACTTGTTGCGTATTCCAGGCTGCATGCTTCCTTGGCTTTGTATTGTACGAATGGCAAAATCTTCACATCATGACCCCATATGGGGAGCTAATAAAAGGTTCCTGCTATGTCGCTTTTTACTTCTTTCCTATTATTATCTTATCAGAAGTTAAGAAAGTGAATACATTACACTAAGTATAGCGCTCTAAGCATTTGTTTTGTCTTTTTGTTACAGTTCAAATCCGCGCCCTCACTGGAGTGTGTGTTGAAGCATACCTTAAATGACAGTAATTATAGTAATCAATTTCTTACTATTCTTGCCACAGATGAAGTTGTCTTTGCAACAGACATGGGGCCTATTTTTCTGTTTAGCGTTATTATCCTATAGGGTCTGAGTAGCGATTTTTTAAAATACATTTTATGTATTTATAAATTCAGGGCCTAAAGGTAAGCTCCTCTGCTAAGACATGATGAAGCTCGATGAGGGACAATAATCGATGTCCACAATGTTTGGTAGAAGAACATCTTTGAAAAGCATTTACAGAGCCTTATCCAAACAGCATGTGATGCCAAAAGCAATGTGTGAAGCTCGCAGGCTGAGTAAACTCTCAGAACTATTCATTATTTTCCCTCAGATGCTATGTGGTCACAGCAGGGTGTGAAGTGAACAGCAGACAATAGGCCATGCTTCTTTTTTCACACATTCCCATAGAAGGAACAAGAATAGGCTTGACTGCTCAGCACCTAGAAGTGGGGCATCTTTAAAATGTTGGAATAAAAAAAAGGACGTGGGAGCAGGCATGAGGCAAGTACAAGAGCTGCTAGTCGTGAGGCAGCAGCTCGGTAAATTGCATCACTCACAGAAGCGACCTCATTCACACAGACAGACCCTGTATTTTACATCTTGGTGGCTGCTTCACATTTTGTATTGAATGACACCAGCCAGCAGTGACCATTCATTTTCTACCTAATTTACAGGAAAAAAAAAAATCCTGTGGCCACCGGTAATTGCCCAGAGTTTAATATACTGAACAGAATAGGTAATCAACCCCACTTCCAATGTCACCTTTTTTGCAATTACTTTCTATTCTTTGCACAATCCTTCGTCCAATGCATATGTATGAGGGTTAGTAGTGCGTTTTGCATGCTGCTGTGTGCACAGTACCTAAACTGCATGTTCAATTTTACTAAATAACATGTTGTTTAAACATCTCTTTAAACAGGTGCAAACAGCTTAGCCATCAGCGGTTCCTCATGTGATGTCCATGGAAAAACACCGCTGAGAAATACGACTAATCTCTAAATTGTTATCGCAACAATTTATTCCATCTTGCAAATAGTTTTATAGAGTCAATATTGAAGTTGTATAGAACTATTCTAATCAGTAGTAGCAAACAAAGAGTTAGTCAGTCAGTCAGTCATCTTCTATACCGCTTTATCCTGTATTCAGGGTCGCGGGGGCCTGGAGCCTATCCCAGGAAGCTTAGGGCACGAGGCAGGGTACACCCTGGACAGGGTGCCAATCCATCAAACAAAGAGTTATCACATACAATTCCATTTACACATGCTTTTTCATTGCCTTTCTACTGTATGCCACAAGCTTTAAGGAGTTTCCAATATCCAATATTATTATCTACATTAAAAAGCTTTGAATAAAGAGATCAATAGGGATGACCTGGTTGTCCTGAAGGACTAAATAGGATTTTCCCTTTATCATTTACCCACAAGGTACTACTGTGTAAATGAACATCAATATATTACTTCAACACACACTTACAGATGAACTGATCCTTACTATTCATACAGGTGAATTCTACTTTAGTCCAGGATAGATTATAACTCTAGGCTTTCACTGTAACTGTAGCTAGGCCTGCACACTCACCATCTGGGTGCTCATATGGAAGCCAGTGGTGCTTGGTGTTCTGGTACTCAAAGTGGGAGTTGCGCAGCTGACACTGCTGGGCTCTGAAGTCTTCGAAGTGCTTGGGACAGTCATCTGTGTTGCACAGCTGGAACTCATAGTTGACCCCTGGGCAGTCCTGACCACCATTAGATGGACTGTTTTACAGAGTCAAAGGAAAGATCAGAAAATTATGCCCTATCATTACAGAACACTGTGTAATTTGCTTGATTTTTTTAATTAAGGTACTGTAGACGATTAGAACGACTGTAGAAGCAGCAGTTAAAATAGATTATTACAGCTTATAAATGCTATGATTAAATGAGAAAGATTGATTATTGTTTTGTCAAAGAAATCATTCTAATATATACTGTACGCCACCAGTCAAAAGTTTGGACACACCTTCTAATTGCATGGTCTTTTTCTTTCTACATTGTAAAAAAAAAATGACGAACAGTTTGCTTTCAACGAGGTGTTTAAATGCTTTGTAAGTCATTCTGCTCTAATCTGAGGTCCTGTTAATTGGTGATTTCTGAGGCTGGTGACTCTAAATAAACTTCTCCTCTGTTTGGTCTTGCCGTCCTGGGATGGTCTGCATGAGATCCAGTTTCATCATGATGAGTTTTGCAAATGCACTTGACAATACTGTTCTTGAAAGAACTACAGTGGAACCTCGGATTACGAGCATAATTCGTTCCGGAAGTGGGCTCGTATTCCAAAACACTCGTAAACCAAA
>JAQMYG010000014.1:14950082-14964386 GCA_030014215.1 Clariallabes teugelsi | reverse complement strand
ACCGAGCCTCAAACTAAACACAGAACTACAAAACAAAACAAACATAAACTCTGCCCTCTAGTGGGCAAACCCTCACAGTTATGGGATCAGAAGAAAATGTAAGCATGTTGAATCACTACCTGTTTAACTGAAGGCTGAAGATTCACACACTCAGTTTAAGAATTAAGAACTTTTAAGAACATCTAAAAGCAGTCACTGGGCAAAATTCTATCCTCTTTTTCAAAATAAAAATGAGTGAAATGCTGAGCTGGTCGTCCCCAAAGTGCATCCTAGACTACAGAGTGATTTGATGATGATGATGATGATGGGAGTACAGAAGTTTAGCAAGGCAGAGAGAAAGAAACCCATTCTCAGACTGTAATAAAGGAACAAAATTTCCAAGCAACCAAAACCGAGAGGGTAATCATTTCTCATTCCTGGATACTTGCAACAATGGCACAATAGCTTACCACCACTTTTCTATAGCAACCACAACCACCAGACAAGCGTTCACACCACAGTAAATGTAACGGGGTGTAGGGAGCCAGAGTGTCCCACATGTTCAGTACGATCATAAACTTCTTCATAGAAAGTTTTTGAATAGGAAGTACTTGGATTGAGATGCAGCATAGTTACAGAGACCAAATCAAGGATTTTATCTGCTTGTTAAGTAGCAATGCTTCACCTTAGTGACAATATCATTTACTCCTGTATGATAAACTATCACATCAATAAACAGTATACTGTGCAATTAGTTCTATACATACGCACGCGTCAGCACCTTAACACTTCTCACAGACATTGGCAAACAATACGTCTGTAACTACAATAAAAATGCTGGTCCAAGGTTTTACCACTATTACAAATTTGAAAATAAAATGTCAGCCAGAAGAAGGTAAATTATTTTTAGGTCTTCACAGTTAACTCGTCCTGAAACCCAACTTTGTACATCCTATTTTTCAAGGATGCTTGGATGCCACCCTTAATTAAATCACCAGGCAGAATGGTGACACTGACTGCTTTATTTGCATCAAAAAGTATAAATTTTTCATTCTCAGTGATGTCAGTAAAAAAATATTAAAATATTCAACGTTATTAATATTGACTAACATGACAGTAACATCAGTATCATCATCATCAAAAAACTTACAATTCTTACCAGTTTGCCCTTTTAATATCTAAATTTATAGGGGATTTAGATTTTCTCCGGTTTCATTTAGGCACATTATTTCTCACTTCTGATACTAAAATGCTTTTGTAGCTTCAATGTCAACAATTTTGAGCAACAACAAAAAAAAGCTATTACATCATATTGAAAAATATTTGGAAGAATATACATTTGCTTGATGGGACTATAGAATAAAGCTAACTGCTTGCGAATACACTGCTGCATAATGCATTTGTATTTATATGATTATATCTCAGAGACAATCACTCCTGGTGAAGAATGTGAACTATCTGGAATTTCAAAACAAATTTCTACTGTTTTTTGGTAATTTACCCTAAAGTGTTTTTTTTTTTTTTTTATCGCAACACGTAAGGAGATCCACCTCATACTGATCATGATAAACTCGTGTCTCCTGACGCAGAACTGCTACTAGAAACGTCTCATCAGTATATTCAATGATCCATTAAACTGAGGTAAAAGTCATTGGTGCACCTTGGCCAGTAATATGCTTGGTCACATCGTATTAACGGCAGATGAAAATTTCCTTGTAGATGTGTGCTATGGTCTATCTAAATGCTTATTGATTAAATGGGTTGAGGGCATCCACTGTGCAACGGCCTACTCGATATGCAAATTGATAGGGGTCCAATTTTAGCACTTCATTAGGTTTAACGTGAGAGCTTCTGGCTTGTAGCTGTTAGGGCATGTCTTTTTTAGGTGAAGGGATGATATGAGACATTTTCCAAATAGCAGGTATTACATGTTCATCTATAATACAATGAAATATAATTTGCAAGACTGAGGCCAATTCCAAAGCAAAGAAATCGAGGATGAAATGTAAATGAAACAACTCTTTTTACAGGACTCATCATCCTCAGTTTCAAAATGTATGAAAAACCTGTTTAATTTATTTGCCTGTTTATATTCATTGCTTCATTTTTTTTTTTTTTTTTACAAATGACATTAACTGTTGTACAGTATGTACAGTATACACAATCTCGCAAAAAAGAGTTTATTTATTATAGATATTTTTTCTCATACATGTTTAGAGACTTTAACAGGTTAATTTTTTATAAAATATAAAATGTAAATGCACTATTCATGTATGTAATGGTGTTGTACAGTGAATAAGTTAAAGCCATTACATAAGATGAAGTGAGGTGCTTTGCTTGCTTCCCAGGTTGAACATGCTTCAAATTATACTTTATTATACAATTTTAGATAATAACATCATAAGGCACCAAAGCTCAAGTAGAGAATTTATTGTAAAACAAAGTAGTATAGTGATTAGAGATACCGTGATTATAATTGTATAAAAGGCTGTTAATTCTTTGACTGATTCTGTTTTTATTTAAGACCTATAATTAACAAAATCATTTTTGTAACTGTAATGAATGGAAATTAAATAAAAAATGATATTATACAGTATGTATATAATAGAACATGAACTATTATATAACTTATTTTCAAAGAAATATATAAATATATATATATATAAAGGGTAACAGGTCTTTCTAGCTGAATTTTCAAATTCTAACTGAAAATAAAAATTCAACCCACAGACTGAAAGCTATCACATGCTTCCTCTGAGATACGAGCTTCTTGACCTGCTGCACATACACGGCGTCAGAGTGCACCCCTCCCCCGTGAGAGCTCATGGCTACAGATGGCTGTAATGGGTTTTGAACTTTGCGATCTTTGGATGATGGAGAAAATATATTTCTGTTGTACCACTTGGGAGCGTGTGCGTGATCGGCACAAAATGGGTTATATCCTGAGATGGTTAGCCGATCAAGCTTAAAACTGGCCAATTCCGGGCATGGGCTGATCGATCTGTGCATCCCTTATCGTGACCCAAATAACAAGTCTCACAACAGCCTCACTAAAGAAAATATGTGTTTGTCCGGAGGGTGACAGGCTCTGTCATATGGTATGGAGTTTAGACCATACGTCAAATTTATAGACACTTTTGCACCTGATATCACAAGGAAAAAACTTACTAGATTTCAGTGACAAAACCCACATTCGAACCCAGTGACGGAAGCACTTTCCACAAGAAAACACATCTGATAATGTTATGTCGTCTTAAACAACTATTTGCCTCCTTAGGAATTGCTTCTAAGGTGTTGTGTTTCTTGTGTTGTGTTTACGGTTAATTGGAGCTACAAAGCTAACTAGAATCTAACATCCACATTCCCACTAAACAAGGGGCATTACTGGGTGTTTGGAACAAAAGATTCAGCATCCGACACAGCACACTTTCCATTTTACATTATTTGGGATTCAACCCCAGAACAGTGAGTTAGCTGTTAATTAGGGAAAGAAATGGACATAATTATATTCATCAAGACACGGGGCGATTTCCATAGTATAAGCAAACTCTAATGCTAGCAAACGCCACCAAATCCAGGAGGGTTCACATATTTGTTCATCATGTTATTATCGTGTTATGATGTTATGATGACAAATTAACCATAATGTTAGGCAGGACGTGGTAGCCTGTCTTACCTCCCCCATGACGAGGTAGTTGTCTACGGGATGCAGTGGCACTGCAGACGCATTACCGAGTCCACAACAAAATACTGGTATGCATCAAGGCTTTTGTATGCTTTAAAATCATCCTGTGGACGCGAAAACTGACGGGAAATTATATTGATTAAATTTGGTAGGTTTGGAGCTTTAACAACATCGGTGAACATCTCCGAAGGCATTATGTTCGGGTCTTGTTTCAGACTGGTCTTCACATGTTTCTCCCCGTACCTAATGTATGTTTGTCAGCGATCTCGAGGTGACTCACCTTATTTGACTCGCTGACATTTACGCCAAGCAGGCTGATACTATTATGTTAATTTTCTTTGGCTCTGAAATACAACTCAAACCTAATTATTAACAAAAATACACTGCAGCCTAACGCTGGGTAATGGTGCTTCCGACCACTATTGTGTTTGACGTCTTGGTAGACACGGGTCTGTGAAAGGTCTATAGAGTATTTCTTAACAATTTCATTTAATGAAAGATAATTCATGACAAATTATACACAATAATGCTTCATACATACTATATAAGAGGATGGAGTGAAGTGCAGGCTTCCATGAGACGAAGTCGCTAAATCCGACATGACTGAACTGCTTTCCTTTTTAAAATACAATGCTTTTAAGGTTGAGTAACATAGTTAATTATAGGCAATTTTAGGAGCCTGGATGTGTGCTGAGCTGTTGTTTGAATGACTGAATAAAGCACAAAGTCCATGTAGAACAAACCGCTTGACAATGAACCCTGAGCACAAAAGGATTCAGATTGATATGCCCCAGGAAGCTGGCTTAATGCACATCGTGATTGCACCTAATGGTTACAATTGGCCCTGAGAGGGATGCCAAAATCACCCCGGTAACAGATAAGATTCTACTTACTCGTTGTTCCACCTAAAGTGGATTGTGATTTTACTTTCTATGACTGCACTGCAATATCGTGTGTATTAATCTACTTGTCTCTGTTCAGCACATAAAATTCCACTTCCTAGTTCAAAGCAATAACTACAGTAACAGTAACTATAACCAGCAAACATCACCACTGGACATGGCAAATGATTGGAACGTAAAATATGAATGCTCATCAGATGAACAAGAGACATAAATTTTACCATAATCAACTAGAATATGCAAATCAATGTGAGCTAACTAATGAGCATGTAGATCCTCCATTGTCCTTTAAATAAGCTTGCTTTTTAAAAAAATGTAAAAGGGAAAGCATGACATTGTGGGGCACGCACCAGGGGGTTCGTAGTCCGATGAGATGTCCGATGGTGTTTGCAGCAGCGCAGATCTCCTATATACCACGTGCACTCGTCCGTCCTCCTCATGCTGTTGCGTGCCACGCTCCAGGGGCTCAATGAAGTATTCATCAGACTCGGTACGGATCATGCCAGCCTTTAGGGATGAAAAACAAAAACACAGCTTTCAGCTTTGCTCCAGGGATGAGCTAAATGCAGAAATTTGGCCGGATAACTTGCACTGCTAAGGATCAAGTTCTGAATAAAAATGTCAATTACTGCATATTTTTTATAATTGAATGTTTTTTCACGTTTCCCTAAAACCTGAGACGCAATTTAAACAGTCTGTAAAAGCTGCATTGTTTTATGATGAATATTTTGGACATATTGCGCTCTGTAGGAATAAAAAGTAATGTATTATGATATCTCGTGTAAGTAACTGAGACAATTCCACTTCTTGTCATTAGCATTTTCACTCAAGACTCACTCACTCATCGTCTATACCGTGTTATCCTGTATTCAGGGTCACGGGGATCTGGAGCCTATCCCAGGAGGTTTCGGGAATGAGACAGGGTACACCCTGGACAGGGTGCCAATCCATCGCAGGGCGCACACACACATACACACACTCCAGGCAATTTGGGAACGCTAATTAGCCTAACCTGCTTGTCATTGGACTGAGGGAGGAAACCAGAGTACCCGGAGGAAACCCACCAAGCACGTGAAGAACATGCAAACTCAGAGACGGGAATCGAGTCTGGCTGGGAATCGAATCCGGAACCTGGAGGTGCAAGGCGACAGAGCTAACCACTACACCACCGTGCCGCCTCACTCAAGACTGTTTTATCTTTTTATCTTTTGGCAGTGTGAGCTACTGTAAGTGTCCTCCCTTTGTCTGTTTTCTCCCAGCTTGTCTCATTTTCCACCATATGTTCAGACTTCCAAAAGGCACTCCCAAATTTGGGTTTTTCTTTCCATTACTGTGCATTGTCTTACACTTTTACACATACAGTACTGCAGTCCTCCTCTCTCCGGTGTCTTTTTCACAGAGAAAATAAAATGACTGCATATTCTATAATGTGCATTGATGAGGATCGATGCTGATAATGAAAGTACAGAATGAAGATGACATGTACAGTAATGTTCTACACTTAGACATAGTCTGTCTGCAAATGTTCCTTCTTGGGTGAGTATCTCTTTGCCACTGGGTGTGTGTTCAAGCCTAGAGAGTGGGTATGTATGTGTGAATGTGTGTACAGATTGTGTGGTGTGGGTAAGAATGTGTGTGCACGCACTGACCTCCTTGCACTTTTAAAGCAGCTCTTTTAGTCAGTGCCTCAAACCCCAGAACCGGCCTCATGTACTCATGTACACAGTCCAGCCTCTCAGAGCTGTGCTCAGGAATGTGCTAGAAGACTACTGTCTCTCTCTCTCTCTCTCTCTCTCTCAGATTCCAGCTTTCTCCTCATCACAGGTTTGGCCTTCTGAGTGCTATCATGCAGCACTATTTATTAAATATCAGTGTATCTAAAATGTGTGATTTATATGTGATGAACTTATAAAGAAAAAAATAATAATAATTGTGCATGTACAAAAATATAGACACCCTTTACATTTTATGACCTACTGTAAATCTGTGACTCTTTAGGTATCAACTGAATTATTACGACTTGTTAAGGACGTAACAGTTTCAGAGTATATTAACTTTATTACTAACAGGGGGGCCTTCAAGTGGCGCGGTGGTAAAGCGCTCGCCCTATCATGCGAAGATCGCTGATTCGATTCCCGGGTGATGCTGTAACCTCTCGCGGCCGGAGGTCTAGAGAGAGCTGATTGGCCGAGCTCTCTCAGAGGGGCGGGATGAGAGGTACTTAGTGCTCCCTCTTAATCATGACTCTACAGCCAATCAGGGGCGTCTGTGAGCTCACGCAAGCGGAAGGAGCGGATAGCACTGTCCTCCGAGTGTGTTACGCCGCCCGCAACGGTGTATGAGTGAGCAGTTTGAAAAGATGCGGTCGGCTGGCGTCACGTGCTTCGGAGGAATCACGTGATAGTCTTCGACCCTCCCGACTGAGTAGTAATGTGGGAGCCCCCTAGTGACGGGGAGGAATTGGACACGACTAAATTAGGAAGAAAAATCGGGTTGAAAAAATCCCAAAAAATAAAAATTTATTACTAACACAACAATCATGGGTTCTGATACGCAGTTGTAAGGGAGAACTTAAAATGAACCATGGGGACATGGAGCCTATCCCAGGAGGCTTAGGGCACGAGGCAGGGTACACCCTGGACAGGGTGCCAATCCATTGCAGGGCGCACACACACATACACACACTCCGGGCAATTTGGGAACGCCAATTAGCCTAACCTGCTTGTCATTGGACTGAGGGAGGAAACCAGAGTACCCGGAGGAAACCCACCAAGCACGTGGAGAACATGCAAACTCAGAGCGCACACAGAGAAGTCTGGCTGGGAATCGAATCCAGACCCTTGAGGTGCAAGGCGACAGAGCTAAACACTACACCACCGTGCCGCCTCACTCAAGACTGTTTTATCTTCAGCTGTAAGGGAGAACTTAAAATGAATCTGCGATGCCTTTGTCTAAATTAATTGATGCTGACAACGCAAAGGAAGGCTATAAAAAGCCCTTCCGATTTACACTTTCTACTGTCTGAAATATCACAGAAAATTACAGGTAAGGAGAACTGTGGAGGTCAGTGCAACACCAAAGAAGAATAAACTTATTAAGTGTCCACCTGCTGGGCAAATGCAAAAGAAAGATTTAGCTCGCACAGTATTGGTTTTTAGCAGTTGTTTCCAAAATGCCTCTTACTTATCTAGGTATTTTTATTTGCATGCATCAGGTGCATGCAACTCTGATGCATGCAAATACACACACACAAAAAAAAGCATACTTGTGCTGAAATAACAGGAAGGGTTGGTCAATGAAATGAATGAATCCTAATCCTGTGTCAGCTAAAAAGCACCTGCATTTAATGAAAAAAACACCTTGCCTACTGTTATAGATTTGAGTAGATCTATTAAGCTTCGGGGTTGTGTAAGAGTGGCAGAGGAAACATTCCAGGGGTAAATAGGAGCATGGATTCTAGGAGTTACTACCAAATTCTGCAAACAACAAAAAGGTGTAAGAAAGATAAAGCTGAAAAGAGGCTCCCATCTGCAGCAAGAAAATAATGCACAACGTTGAGGCTTTTGGAACTGCTTCACAATGACTTTACCCCTGACTTAAACATCACTGATAACGTGTACTGTAGGTAGATCTTGAACATGCTATGCATGCAAAATGATTTTAAAGTTTTCAATAACATTGGGAGCATTAGCCTTGACATTCATAGCTTGCTCTAAGCTTTGGCTATATTCATATATCTCAAGTACTAAAGTGCAAGGCTTTACAAAAAGCCAAATTGCTTGTGGCCATCACTGACCTACTGATCTATTTCATATTTGCTGTTAAAGTTGGATCACAAACAATAATTTCTCACATGAAACTGTTTATTCTTGCATATTTACCGTCTATTCCAGGAGAAATCCATGAACTCTGACATCAATAAAAATAACATTTGTGATAATCCAATTTCCCCAACCTTAACCTCGACACTGAAAAAGCAATGACATTTAGCATGTGAAAATATTCTTAATATGGTTAAATGTATTTATGTATTTCTTATTCTGCGATAATTGAAGATAAATTTATGAAGGCGTTAGATGCTTATATTCATTTAAAGCTTTAAATATTCTTTGTGGCATAAAAGATTGCTTCTTTCTTAATACAAATGCTAACAATATGAAAATCTGACAAAACAGAAAAATAAATATTTCAGTCTACAAATGAATAAACAACCTTCTAAAAATAGATATATTAAACCTTTATTAGGTTTATTTGAATCTTATAAAATACTAGTTTAACTAACAAATTTTCACTGATTTTCCAACCACATCGATTCAGATTAAATATGATGTGAAGGTCTTGAGCCACCCTTCAGGTCTTCCAAAGAGACAGCCTCTCTTGTAGTTACAATGACAGAGCAATGATTTTGTTTGTTAAGTCACACAGTGACCTATGAATCATTCATTCAAGCATTAAAAGCATCTAACTTAAGGCATGAACCAGTTAGAAACTGGTGCAGATGATGACAGACGACCAGGCCGGTGATTAGTATACTGGTGCTGCTGAATGCTGAGTGGCTGGAACAGACGAGAGGGGAAATGAAGTAGCTGCTGAGGTTGTAACACAAACAACCAATTTTTTCAAAATGTATCTTTAAATTGCACTTTGCAGCCTGTAATAGTAAAACATTTGTTTTCATTTCTTTAATTTAATTTACTTTAAATTAAATATACAGGATCAGAGCATAATAAAATGAATTTTAGAAAAAACAATCCATGGCAAATTTGCAAATAGATGTTTGTATAAAAATATGGCAAGATGAGCAGACATACCTCTAGCACCATCTAAAATGTCAGGACATAGAAGTACCCACTGGCATTTATTATAATTCTAGTCACAGGCTGCATCAGACTGTGTCTGGCTGAACATAAAATCTATGCTGACCTTCTGTGCTTAGGTACAATGACAGCATGGCCATTTGTTTTAGAATTGTCCAATCTATGATGCTGATCTCTGAACCCTGCTTACTTTGTTCTTTCATGTATAATGAAGTGTTGTTGTTTTTTAAAGAGATTAAAAGTCATTTATCTTTAACAATGACAGGCTATTCAGGAGTCTTTATCAAGCCAATTAGATCCAAGGCAGACATTTTCACCACTGATGTAATAATACCTTGATATGACCTGAGTGTCTACAGCTAATATTCGGATGATTTTGAAAAAGCGAATACTACTGTATAATACTAGTGGCTCATTTTCTGCCTGACAGGCAGCAGACTTAAGTGTTGTTGTTGTTTTTTTCGAACCACATACACTGCCAATCAGACTTTTAGATGTGCTAGATAAAATATGTATTTTGTATAATTTACAACAAATATATTTTTTCTTTATGAAAAGATTCAATTTAGGAGAAGCAGTGAGGAGCTTGGTCTCTTTGGGCCTCCTGGGTAGCATGTCATCATGAAGCACTTGCCAATGGTATGCAAAGATTTATTAGGAATACTGTTAAAAATGTGAAAATGTTTTGATTTGTTTAACACATTTTTTTTTTACCCTGCAAACCTTCATTTGTGTAATTTCACAGTGGTAATGCTTTAATTATCTTTTGAAAGCAGTAAAGAAGAAAAACAAATCTATAGCACATACTGAACTAATTACCACAATGTCAAATTTTAAAAATAAGTAGGACTGCAAGATTTGTTAAAGAAAATTGACATGGTGATTATTTTGACACATATTGTCATTGCAATTTAACCTGTGATATGTAATACTATTTAGTATGTTTTTATCTAGATTAACAGCAAGTATCGACACCAAAGATCACAAGCAATCAAAAATGAACAAATACTGAAATTCTTGACGAACTACGCATATATTACATAATTCTACCGCATCATATTGCAAGGTCAATTTTTATGTGATTAATTGTGTTGCAATAAAAATTACCAAAAATATTTTAATCAGCAAGTGTGTCTAAACTAGGGTTGCAAATTTCACATATTTTTCTAACTGACATTCAAACATGCTAGCAAAAAATAATTGATTAATAATTAATAATAATGTGCACATGAAGGGCTAGTGAACATATGATAGTTCATGCTGTTAAATGATCAGTTTTGCGGAAATAAAGATGGCATAAGGGGAGGTGGATTGAAAGCAGGCCGACTCAATCCGGAGTTCACGAAAGGAATCACGGAAACTATGCATGTAGCCTGCATCAAGCCTGGCTACTAAGGAGAGCAAAGTTAATGTGAGCATACAGCTGGATTGTTGAGCTTAGCACCCTGTAATTAGCTGCTGTTAAGTTTAAAATTCTTTGACTTAAACATGGATTGTTTGCTCAAATAAAAATGATCAGTTAATGCATTTTAATCTAATAAGTTCTAACCTGCAATTACTCGATTAACAATAACTGTTAATGTGCCTGGTGTAAAATCATATCGTATTTCTTTTCGTACAACCCATTATTTGCACTGACTCATTTTCAGCCTAGTAATGAAGGTTAAAAGGAGTCACCTTGATGCTCAATAATTTTGTTCCTTTTGGCTTCTACATTCACCTACAGTACCACTTCCTTTAAAAAATTTTATCTGAGTGCAGGCTCCATCCATATCTAAAAGATTACAAAGACATGATAGGCAATATGGTTAGCATTTACAACCACTTCAAAACAGTGATGAGCTCAGAGTTACCCACGCATGCCAAGCATACCATATATTACCAAACAGAGCACATGCTGCAGAAATTACTAGAATACAAGCTGGTGGCTGCAACGAAGCATTCATCTTAATTACTGCTAGTAAATTCATAACACCGAGCACATCCAAATCCAACATGTCAATAATAAACTCCTTGACAGATGTATAACACGCCATATGGATACGTCTGCAGTCAACTTGAGTGGTAAAAAAGATAAGAGCAATAAGGTGTTTGGCTCATGTGACAGACAAAAGCAGGTGGCTTGATAGAGATCTGTGTTGCCTAAATAGCAACCTTAAAAAGAGATCAAGAGTCCTGTGTTCCATCAGTTTAATATCCCCAGCATCAGGACTCGCCAAGCAGACAGCCACCCCTGGCCAAGACAAACATATGGGATTCAGCTGAAGGGGTCCAGTTTTCTAAGACAGCCCTCTAGTCTAAACTTTTAAGGAGCCGGTATGAACGTACTTTAAAAAAAGACGCTACCACCTTCGGAAAAATGCATGGATTCAGGTTGAGACACTGCTACCTTTCACCCTGCGTGTTTAAAGGTGTATTTGGTTAAGAAATGTGTGCAAACCTTCGTCATCATTACTTGCCATTTTCATCCTTCCTTAAAAAGGAACTTTAAAGCGAAAAAAATAAAAAAAATTACATAGACTAATTTCTTATAGACTTAAGATGCAAAATTGAGTAAATAAATAAATAAAAAGTGGGGGGGAAATGTCATACTAATATAAGTTTAGGTTATAGCAATTATGGTAAAAATTTGGGGTTGAAAAAAATTATTTAAATAAACAAATAATAATAAAATACTGTAGATCCCTCAGTCAACTAAAGTGTATGGTGCAAACCCATTAGTCTGAGCATCCAGACTCTCACGCATTCGTAAAGTGTTTAACACTTTAAACAAATCTTTTCCCAGAAAACATATTTTATATAAACAACCCAAACAAACTATAAAAACTATTTTTTTTAAAATGCAACATTAATGTGACCTCATTTTAATTTCCATTTGAAAAGACAACATCAGAATCAAGTCAGGATCACTTGTTTCTTTTTGTGCTCTCAAGAGAAATAGGGGCAAACGTTTACCCAGTGCTCAGAGTGGTGTCTTACACTTACTGGTTAACTGAAAATAAAACTGACCTCGTTGGGTGAATAGGCCCCAATGTCCAGGGCAATGACAACAGAAAATGTGGGCGCTTTTTATGTTTGGAAGGGTCATTTTATGTGTAAACACATAAATATATCAATATAAGTCGCCAAAGTACACGGCTGGACTTACTTCTCCTCGGTTTATGCTGAAGCTAAATTAAAAAAGTCGCTTGCCTCTGCATATCCTTAGGCATCTCCCTTCCTGGACCTCAAACCATATACCAAAACAGCTCAAGGGTCAGGCTTCTGCAACACGCAAACTCCTCGCCTGAATCAACAGCCTACATCAGTAACTATTAGTGAATACGACTTTTGTGCCCGGTCGTGCTTGGATGGGGGATGTAACTGGCTCCAGTTCATTCCATCAAAGAAAACCTTTTTGCTGCATCTCAACATTCTGTATATGTTAGCTTTGAGAAACAGAAAATATCCTGACTATACCCCAAAGTATTGGAGTTTTCTCTGAAAAGCATTTTGAAGCGCTGGATAAAAGCACAGGTGCCTCTTACAAAACACAATGAGTAAATGACTTCCCTATGTTATAAATTCACGTTTAGGAATTTATGTAGAAGAAGCTCAGAAATGTGGAAGGGCACTCCCAGCTGTTATTTCTTCAGTGAAAGAACAGCTAATGTTAACCTCAGCTTACATCCAAAGTTGATTTAGTTCGGTTATTCTTTTATGCTACAGGAGCCAGGACAATGTCCGATGATCCAAACATTACCTGCTTTAGTCCTTGAAAAGAGCCATTGATCTGAGCCAAAATTTGCAGGGGAAAATATGTTCGCTCCAGATGGCTGGGTTTTAGAGTTCACTTTAGAACACCTTTAAATAAAAACGAAAAGGTTCACAAAGTTCAAACACTGTAGATGCAAGTAGTGTGTGTATTATACAGAGTCAGGGAAAATAATTATACACACTTCAGGAAAAGAAAAAGATAATATTATTAAATTATAATATTATATTATTATTAATATTATTACAAATATGAAAATGTATATTATTAATATTATATTAATCTAATATACTGGATGTGCACTGGATGTGACTGTGTGTGTGTGAGACAAATAAAATTCGAATTTGATATACATCAAATAGATATACCTTTTTTTTTTTTCCTGAAGTGTGTATAGTCAGCCATTTTTTTGGCTGACTGCAGAATCCCGTCTATGGTGTCATTATCAAAGTCTACAATCAAGAGATATAGAAAGCTAATAGCATCATTATCTGTATACAACTAATACAGATCCTTCACAATAATGTCCATACCATTGGTAAACCTCAAAAACAGAAGGTCTATGGCTGTTTATTGATGACCTGACTGCTGATAAATGTAGCACGATGATTTTTGAAGTGTATACAGTATGGCTATACTCTCTGCTCAGATTCTGGAAAAATGATGTGAAACCGATAGGATGGCGCTTCATATTGCAGATGTTCATATTTCTTTTTTTTGCAATACCTTTATTAACTGCGCTTTCTTTCTGGTACATATTAACAAAGGTTAAGCTTATTGCAATGGTTTTTAAGAATGACCAATTGACTTGGATAGACTGTTAAGTATGAGATTGCTTTCATATTCACAGGTTTCAAAGACAGGCCCTTTAACAACATGTCGATCGACATTAGAAAACTGGCTTATTTTTATGAACTACCTTTCTCACATCTATCACGTAACAAATAACAGGACTGCATCATCATGGATTATTTTCATAATATCTCACAATGTTTAAGATCCTTTTCACAATCATAAACAAGTATTCACACAGAAGTACCAGTTTCCTGTATGTGTATAAATATTTTGATAATCGATTAGTTGGGCGATAATTTTTTCGATTAATCGATTAATCGGATAAAAGCTAAACGCTTCTTTAATTTGATGTTTTGCTTATAATTATATATA
>JAQMYG010000014.1:14920729-14932778 GCA_030014215.1 Clariallabes teugelsi | reverse complement strand
AGAAAGAAATAAAAATCAGGAACCATCATGGAGTTAGAAAGTGTTCTAAAACTTTTGAACGGTAGTGTATATATATATATATATATACAGAGGAAACAGTGCAGATCCTAACTCTAAACACTGCACAGCACTACATGCAGTCACAGGATGTGAACAAGAGCGCAAAAGGTAGTAAAATAAATAGCAGCTGTGTTGAGATGTAGTGCTGAGCAGTCCTCTATAGACATGTGACTGTATATAAACAGATAAAGCAACAGTCTGGTGTAGCTTTTAACAAAACAAACAATTAAATTAGATGTAGTAACATGTGTGTATGTGGCATATAATACAATATGATCAATATTTTCCATATTTTGCACAGGGACAGGAGTAAAATACATGAGGGTTTTACTCAAAGTGTTAATGAAAATACATGAGGGACGATAAACATGAGGGACGATAAACATCCATCGTCTGCTACGGTTAGTAGTGAATCTTTTAAAACCTTTTTCCAAACTATACTTACAGTACTGTACATTATAGTTTTCTTTCTACTATTTCTTTATTTGATGGTTGAATCAGTTTTGGTTTGTTGATGTAGAAGTGATATTACCGTCTCCCTCACGGGATACTCTCTCTCTCACTCAGACACACACACACACACATACACAGTACAGGAAACACAGCACGGTAGTGAACAGCTCAAACAGCACTAGATGATCCTCTCAATCCTGTCTCTGGCTGCTCTCTAAGCTCTTAGTCACTGTTTTGCTGAAATGCAGGAGAAAAAAAAAAAATCCCAGCCTCATTGTCGACACTGATTTTAAAGGGAGCACTTAGGGGTCCTGAGAATCCGTCTCCCCTCGGGTCAGAGTGAGCCTAAAGGTTTTATGGAGGGGTAAAACACCTCCTTTGTTTCCTGTCTGTGATTCCAACCCCCTTTTTTCCCCCTAATAGACATTTAAGACGGCTGTAAAGTAATCAACAACAGGATGACGTAGATGTGACGATGCCGATGGTGAGAAAAACGTCATAGATGCATTTTAGCATTGTTCCCTTCTGATACACTTCATGTTTATTCAGAAATACGGTATCCAAGCTTGATATCGTATATTATTTCAAATGTTTATTAAAGAAGGGAAATTCGCTCTAAAGCTGAGCTCTTTAAAGGTTATTAATCTTATTTGTTTTAATCAAGACTGCATTTCTGGCAAGCCACCTCGTTTTCTCCAAAGCCAGACCTGCCTTCGTTGGCAATTTGCGAACCGCCTGACCTAGCTGACATCTGTACTGGCAATAACGGATGCAAAACAGGGCAGACAAATGTCAAGTTTCTCATTTGCTACACTCGTATCATTGTTTCAGAACAAAGAAACAATGCCAACAATGGAAACAAAGGGCATGCCAAAATCACAATGGCGCATCTTGCTGGTGGTATGACCCAACCACCCTGAGGCTGAATGGGTTTGTCTACAGACGTCACTGTAGGAGAAAAGATTAACAGCATTAACAATCTTCGAGGAACAGTGGGATAACGGAAAGGCGAAGGGGGAACGTAACTAAACATGTCCTTAGCTCGATTCAAGTATTTCCTGATTTGATCCTGAGTCACAGGAAGAGCTGGATGACTCAGAAATGTGAGACAGTTTAATTCATTTCTCTACCGAAAGGGTTTGGTAATTGAATCCGTCTCTTCTTCAGTAATTGCAGCTGTTTTGCTAATTGTCATGTAAAGAATCTTACTGAGGAGACCCTGGCCGATCCGCGGGGGGACTATTTTCACAACATGCTTGGAATGTGACCAATGCCAGAACCACTTATCCACTAATGTGGTAACAGGACATGTCTTTAGCCACCCAGGAACTCACCGGGTGCACTAAAAGGTCAAAGGGAGACTAGGGTCACGTGTTCTCTTTCTGTTTCGTTCGGGCCAAAGGATGAATTAAGGAAAGAAGAAGAAAATGACCTACAGTACTTAAATGGAATTCCGTTGGATGCGAGCCACATTATACTCCCTGTATTTTAACAAATGTAGGTCACTGTTTTTACCAATATACTCCTCTCTACAACGATCATGATTAAAAGTGGTGCAAGTTGACATTATTTTTCCTCCATTTCACAATTTTCCAGCAGGATTTTGGCTCTAGCGTACCATGCATGTGTGGGTGGACGTAAATGCATGTGTGTGTGTGTGTGTGTGTGTGAAAGAGAGCGTGTACACAACAAAATGGGGCAATACAACTTTTAATGCCAGACTTTTTTTTGGGGGGGATGTGGTATACACTCTTGTAATACAATGTAAGTGCAAGAGAAAAAAAAATGCAACATGGGTTTTCATCTCTTGTTTCTTTAAAATTTTTATTATAGTTATTATACTTTATTATATTTGGGAAGCATGGTGGTACTGTACAGCGGTCAGCATTGCTCCATCTCAAAGCTCCAGGGTTCAATTCTAAGCTCAGGTTACTGCTTGTGCAGAGTTTCTCACGTTCTACCTGCGTCTGCATGGGTTTCCTGTGCGCTCGAAACACAGGCACTTAGGCAGTCTGATTGAGCTAAATTACCCCTAGATGTGTAGGAGTGTGTGAACGTCTATGTGTGTATGGTGCCTTTCCATGGCATGGCGCTCTGTCCAGGATAAACTCTTAAACCTTGGATCCAATGTTGCCTGATTTGAACCCAGACCCAATGCAAATCTGAGCAATTTATTGAATGGTAAATAACCGCTTGACTTTATGGAGGACTTTCCAGCTCATGAGAGACTCCAAGAATATTTCACAAAGCAAATAACCAGGGTGCCCTGTTTAGCAGGGGCAGCCATGATACAGCGCCCCTGGAGCAGACCAA
Source organism: Clariallabes teugelsi (assembly GCA_030014215.1). Lineage (NCBI taxonomy): Eukaryota > Metazoa > Chordata > Actinopteri > Siluriformes > Clariidae > Clariallabes > Clariallabes teugelsi. The sequence goes on along the minus strand of JAQMYG010000014.1, from coordinate 14,929,952 downwards.
CAATGGCAATCTGGCTGAGCTGGGGATTGAACCACCAACCTTCCGATCAGTAACTCAGACCTTTTTAACACACTGAGCCACCACTTCCCATTTATGTACTACATATGACTGAATTCCATCTATCTATTTAGGAACCTCTTTAGTCCAACTAGGGATTGTTACGTCCAATGGTGACCACTGTATTTTTTCCCATTTTTATGACAATGATAGAACCGCTAGTAAACATTCACACACTATGTGTATTCACACAATTGGCCTAACCTGCATGGTTTTGGACTGTTGGAGGAAACCCACCAAGAATGGGAAGAACATGCAGACACCATGCACCAGACCCTGAGGCGGGAATCGAACCCAGACCCTGAAGCTGCGAGGCTACATTACAGTGCTAACCACTAATTTTTCATGCTGCCTTATGAATTAATTCAAAAATAAGAATTAGATTTAGAGATTTAACCAATTTATTCTCTGCTGTCAGAAATCGCGATTCACTTCTGTATTTGTTTCCTGAAAAGATGCTCCACATATATATATTTATTAATTTATTTTGCTTAATATGTACAGGAATTCATTCATTTATATAGAGACAAAGCAAACTGCATAATCAAAAATACCATATTCAGCATGGATAATAAAAATATGATTTATTATTTAATCAAAAAGGGGGGTAAAGCCTGAATATAAAGGCTACATGTGTTTTTCTGTGATAAAGTCAGGTTTAAAGGGATCCTACAACTCAGTTAACAATTAAGAAAACATGAATGAATGAAACATAGCATTTTTAGAATTTGCTTATTACAAAATGGCCATTTTCGCATTAAAAAAATAAATCAGCATTTATGGGAAAAATAACAAGGCATCTTTACTGTACATCTCTGAATAAAAATATAGAGGAGAGTATAAAAAGTTGATAGCTCTTACAGTTATAATGTAATTAACTGAAGTTGAAAATGAAATGAAAGGCCAGTAGGCGGCGTCCGCCATCCTGCTTTCGCTGCCAACTTTTCCTTAATGCATGTTGAGAAAAAAAAAGAACAAGGAAGCGAACATGAAAGGAAAGCGAAACTATTCTTCGTTCAAGCCCCCATTTCTTCTTGATAAGCCTGAGGTCTTAGCTGAGGAATCTGTGCCAAAGCTGCACTATGGCCCACTCAAAGAGTCCATTTGATCCCTCCTCAGTTGAAAAGCATGATAGGATCTGGATGCTTAAACCACAGCTTTTTACACTGAGAAATTACTTGAATAGGAAATACCAAATGCAATCTGACTGTGCCAGACAAAGGGAATCGCGATGGAAAACGTTCAGAGAATTTTGATATATTTCTTATGCAAAGGCTGCAAGACAGTGATTACTGTAAGATTACTATTTAAAGTTTCACACAACAGTAATCATAATCAGCTTGCTTGTTGCTCAACACTTTGCATTTTTTGGGTTTAGGGAACATCATCGTTGGAATACTTGATGGTGATTGTAGTCGAGTGTTTTTTATGCAGCGTCGTTCTAGCTGCAAAGTAAAGTACAGATTTATCTTAATGCACTTACTGTATACAGTATGGGTTTTACACTGCAGTGAGGTTTAAACATGTTTATTTGTAGTATTTTTAAAGGAGTCTCCAGTGCAAGTCAGTCACTTTATATTAGATGACATGCAATAGGTCTTTGGGGTTACGTTGTAATATGGCAAACTGTACTGCACATGTACTGCACGTGTATTAATACATTATTTTTGCAGTAATAAATGATAATATAAATGGATAAAAAGTATAAAGCGTCATCCTTTGACAATGTGTTATACAAGGAATAAAACTTCTATCCATTTGGTTTTATAGGACCTACTGTAACATTCTGTCAGGTGGCATTGCACCATGCATTAACTGATGATTTTCCTACAATAGCATCCCTTGTTGTGTTTTTCCTTAAGAAAATATAATGGGACTGCATGATTTCAGTCACTCTCTTCCACAACAATGAGTCTTTCACTGTTATGACACCTCATCTCCTTGCTCCATGTATCAATATCAGCTGGATCTAATTTGATTTGAATCCAGAAACATGGGATGTCCAGAAATCTGTCTACATCCTTGCGTTTTCTTCAGTTGAAATAAGGACACCAATCATAATAAAAGCAGGAAGCAAGGCTTGTACTGGCATTCCATAACGATACACAGCACACAGTTTAGTAGAGAACAGAGAAGTGCTATTGGACCAGATATCCATTCTCCAGCAGGTAAGGTGATGTACATGGTGGTCCGTCTGTACATAACGCCATCCCAGCAACTCACCACAGGCGAGACAGACGTGCCCTCTTCCACTGGCCTGCCCTGTTGATGTTGGCATCATAAGCAGGCTGTCACAGAGCCCTAGCCCCACAGGGAAGTCTAATATTTGAACTTTTCACTCCTGTTGCGGCTGCAACCCTAAAAAAAAAAAAAAGTCGTGCTTTTGTCGAAGAGATGACAACCAGACAGAGAAAATAAGCCCAGCAGGTTTGGCCACAGGCCGCTTTTCTCCGACCTTTTGTGGTGAATAGAGCTGCGAATTCTCACAAAATAAGTGCTGGATGGTGCAATAACATGAATATCTCTCAGTAGGAGAAAATATAGAATATCGGTTTGGAAGCTAGTGGGTTCTTAGGTCATGTTTTTTTATCATGCTCCCTATTTGAGAAATTTTCCCAAAACTGTCTGGTCCCGAGCAAGAACTATTCCTCAAATTATGAGGAACTGTCATTCTGTCACTATGACATCTTTCTTCACTGAGCTGCAAAGTAAACCCTAGACGTCTGCATATTAGCTGCTAGTACAGACTGGATGGAAACTGTTTATTTGTAACATTTAGAGAGGGTCTGAAATCTTGTGATAAGAAGATAAAGTTACTGATTTGTCCCTGTGGGTGGACAATCTTCTTCAAGATTGACACTAACTGCACAAAATCACTCGGGCATCATGTTCTGACAACATGCCACCTTTTCCCAAAAATCTAGGACACATCTAGTGTTCCCAAAAACAAAATCTACAAAAATTGTAAGAAGCTCCTGGTCTCCGTGAAGAAGTTTTGAATTCAGAGTTTGTTTGCGGTCCCTGTCCAGTATCATGACCTCTTGGGGGTCTTTAATAAGAGCAAGGCTACCATCCTTCCCATGCATCTTTAAGTCTGACTCACTTAAAGTCCACATTATCTTTTTTTTTTTTTTTTTGCATGAACCTACAGGACTTTAATCAAAGAGTATATCCAGTACAGTGCTTACAGAAAGTTTTAAGCCCCCTTCAAGTTTTCCACATTTTGTTATGTCTTACACACACGTCTTAAAATTGACTTAAATCCTTTTTTTCCCCCTCATCATGTTACACACAATTCTCCACAAAGACAAAATAAAAACAGGTGTTTGGGTGTTTGGAGTGTTTTGTTAAAGATTGAAAAGACTGAAGACTTAAATATCACGTTATATATTTAGACTTTTTGCAGTTGACACTGTCAGTTGAGCTCTGGTGCGACTTGGTCATTGAGGTGCTTCTGCAACTTGATTGGTGTCCATCAGTGGATAATTGAATTCATTGGACATAATTAGGTAGAGCTCACAACCTGTCTACTGTATATAAGGTGTCACCTTAAATAGTGTATGTTGAAGAGAAACCAAAGCCATGAGGCTAAGAGAATTGTGTCAAGAGACAGATCTGGGGAAGAAGAAGAAGAAAAAACCTCTGGAGCATTAAGAAGTGTCCAAGAGCACAGTAGACTCTTCATCATTCCCAGATGCAGAAATGGAAGAGATGTGAAATAAACTAAGAGTCTTCGCAGATCTAGGGCCTTGGTTAGAGAGGTAACAAAGAATCCAAGGGTCACTATAAATGAGATCCTGAGTTCCTTTGTGAAGACACTTACAGAAAGACAGCCATCACTGCAGCACTCCCCCAATCAGACGTCTATGCTAGAGTTGCAAGACAGAAGCCATTCCTCAGTTAAGAAACAAGACAGCCTGGTAGGAGTTTCCTTAAAAGCACCTGACTGAAGTCCTCTGGTCTGATAAAATAAGGATTTAACAGTTTAGAATCATGGTGGCGGCAGCATCATGCTGTGGGGATGTTTTTCTGCAACTGGGACTAGGAGACTAGTCAGCATAGAGGGAAAAATGAATGAAGCAAAATAAAGGGATATCCTGAGTGAAAACCGTCTCCAGATTGCTGAGGATCACAGGTTGGGCCGATGATTTACATTTGAACAAAGCGACCACCCGAAGCCAAGAAAACAGAGGAGTGGCTTCAGAACAATGCAGCAATGCTGTGCGAATAAAGGTTAAAAAATATTTTTGACCTGAAGGGATGAACTGAATGGGCTGCAAAAGTGATTAGGTAGGTGATACTGTACTGTATGTGCCAAAGTAACTTCCACATGAATGCCAGGACCCAAGATTTCCAAGCAAAGGATTGTTCAAACTGCCTCCACTCACTTGCCTTTTTCCCCACAGTGCACCCAGGTGACATCTCTTCCCCAGGTTTGGCATGTACACGCACCCTGCCATCCACATGAAAATGTGATTCGTCAAACCATTGTATCTACTTTCATTGCTCTATCTACAGTAGATCTTCTGCATCTGGGATCAAACCAGATGAGCTAGCTTTCACTCCGCACATGTGTTAGCCTTGGGCACCCATAATCCTGTCATTGGTTGTTTTACCACCTACAATAAGAAACCACTGCATACCAGAAACACCCTAATAGACCTGCCATTTGGAGGATGCTCAAACCCAGATGTCTAGCCATCATAGTTTGGCCCCCTTGTCAAAGTTGCCCAATTTTTCCATCATCCAACACATCAATTGAGAAATTACTCTTCACAACACATCCCACCCCTTGACAGGTGTCACGAGATCATCAACATGATTCATATCACTTGTCAGTAGTTTTAATGTGGTGTGCATATAGTACATTGGAGAATATAGAGATCTGTCAGTTCTCCCAATCATGCTTTCATCAGGGCTGAACATAATTGCATCATATTAGAAATTTACTGATGATCTTACTTGCATTAATGAACTGATTAAATCTCTTACATTGGCCATCTTACTGTGGTCATATCTTCCGGTTAGATAGACATTAACTCAGAGCTTTCCTATGGCAGTGAATCATGGGCTTTGGTTATACAGTAGATGTGATCCTCTGCTGTTGTAGATTATCCACCTCAGAGTTTAATATAGTGTGCATTATAGAATGCTTTTCTACTCACCAAGGTTATACTGTAAAGAGTGCAGACATTACTGTAGACTTCCTCTTAGCTCGAAATCTGGACATTTCCCTCTGACCTAAATTAAAAAAATCACTCACTCACCATCTATAGTGCTTTATCCTATGCACAGGGTCTGGAGCCTGTCCCAGAAGACTTAGGGTACGAGGTAGGGTACATCCTGGGCAAGCAATTTGGGAATAACCAATTAGTCTAATCTGCATGTCTTTGGACTATGGGAGGAAACCTGGAGGAACCAATCAAGCACAGGGAGAACATGCAAACTCCATGCACACAGAGGCAAGAATCGAACCTGGCCAGGAATCGAACCCAGACCCTGGGGGTGCAGGGCAACAGTGCTAACCACTCAGCTTGGAGGAAGCTCTCTTCCTTTAATTCATAATGTCTTTTTATTTAAAAAAAAATACAATATAAAAAATACTATACCATATATTAGATATCAACTTACAGTTTTATTCATTTTAAACAAGTAAAAAAAGGAAAGAGCATAACCCAGCACTAGGGTTTTGATTTTAAACTTGAATTAAAAATGCCTGCCTGGTTGAAAAAGTTACCATTTCAAAAGGGTCAAATTATTTATTGACCTGCATCAAGCTAAAAAAAAAAACACATCCATTACCCATATATACTATACATTAGGGTATTTGTAACTCGACTGTACCACAATGCACATCAATTATCCATTATGCACAACAGACCATAAAACATTGCAGGATCTATTTGAAAGTGTCTCTATTTGATACGTTCTCACCTAGCTTTAAACACGGAATAAAATACATATATTAGAGAAATAAATATGAATTTTAGTCCAACATACTGGATATGCACTGGCCAAACACTGTTTAGATTTGAATATGCAATCCATAAGCATAAGTGGATAATTACTGCAATGATTAATGTGCTTCAGATGGCAACAGTTATTTTCATCTTGATTAATGTAGTGATCTGTTTAAACTAAAAATAAAAATAAATAAAACCTTTTTTCTTTTCCACTGTTCCTCTTGGAGACCGTGCATTCATGCACACACACATTCACAACTAGGAGAGATTCAAACCTATCTAACTTGTTACCGCAGACCTTGGCGGAGCAGGCTAGCATTAATAATTCCATAGCCTCAAACTAAATGATGAACTAGAAGACTATTACATACGGCTTACGCCCTAGGCTACCATTTAGCGATTTTTTTAAGAATAAACCAATATTAGACAGTCATGTTATGGAAAGTCAAAAACACACAGTCTAACAGCCTGTGTTCAAAACAGCAGGTGTGTTTTCCATCAACAGCTAGGGCAGGGGGTCTGCTAGACATTCTGAGCCTTTGAAAACCGAACATACTGGGGCCCCGACCCTGACGAAGCCAAACCTTTTCAGTTATCATAGTCTTCTCAAGGGCTTGCTGTCACCATCAGACACTCCCCTGAGTGAGGCACACAGAAAAACTACTATCTTTAACCAGAGATGCTAGGTTTCAACAACATTTAGACACATTTAGAGGTTGTTAAACGGATGTAGACGTTGTTATATTGATTCACCATGATGTCCGCTGCTCCTTCGACTCGGGTCAGCAGGATGCCTGCACCAGTGGTCCTTTGCAAGCACTTCACTAGTATTTCAACAAACTTTTAACTGTATGGAGTTGTGAATGAGGACTTTATTAGGATTTATATACAGTGAAACCTCAGATTGTGAGTAACGCGGTTTTGCGAGCGTTCCACAAGAAGAGCAAAGATTTTTAATAAATTTTGACTTGGAAAACGAACAAGTCTTGGTTTACGAGTACAGAGTATCATGTATCACGCATGCGCTTCTTCTCATGCGCCGAGCATCACGTGATCACAACTGAGCCAATGTTTTTTCTCTCTCTTGCGCTGCGGAATTGTGGGTAATCGTCTCTCCTGCTGGGTCTTAGTGCTCGTCACTTACTGGTATAATCAACATCCGTGCATTTACTATACATTTACTACAGTATAATACTGTGACTACTTGTGTGCGTGTAAAACATCTTTTATTTTGTGTCTGTATGCATGTGTGTACAGCGCACGTGTACTGTTTATTATAACACACGTGTACACGCATGTGTAAAGCAAAAGAAAGTCTCATTAGAGAGGTTAAAGATCCAGTTTCTCTCTCCCTCTGTGTATCATCCTGCAGTTTGTGTCTGTGTGCGCGCACGTCATTGGGCACCGTGCACCTTCACACACACACACCTCCTTTCGCTTTCACACTCACACACACATACACCCACCTCCTTCTCTCGCCTTCACACACAGAAACTCTGCTCTGTCGCGATTCTTTTCAAAGGTAAAGTGCAGGTTAATTTGTTTTTTTTTTTGTTTTTTTACTTTACAGCAGTGATTCCGTTAGCATGCGCTCACGCGAGACTTATTAGTGATGTTCCTTGCTAATTCTTCAGATAAAATAGTCTGTCCGTTAATGTGTGTGTGCGTGTGTAACTCAAATAAGAGAGGAGGAAGGTTTAATGTGTAAGATGAGAAGAGGGAGGGGGAAGTGTCTGATTCCTCCTCTCCTCTTACTTACACACACACACACACACACACACACACACACACACACACACACACACACAGGGCCTGCGCGCATAAATGCGCACTTATCTGTCGGGATTTATTTTTACTTTTTCTTTAAATGTAAAGTGCAGGTTAAATTGTTTTATTTTTACGTTATATTTTGTGTTAATTATTTTTATGTATTTATTTTTTGGGCTGTGGAACGAATAATTTGAGTTTTCATAATTTCTTATGGGAAAGTTCGCTTTGATTTACGAGTGCTTTGAAATACAAGCCCGCTTCTTGAACGAATTGTGCTCGTAATCCAAGGTTCCTCTGTATATGTTGAATGGATAACATATACAGTAAACGCTGTTTCTATGCATAAGCAACAAAATTATTTACTTTTTATTTTTATTGAAAATTTTCATTAAAATAAGCTTTTAACTGAATAATGAAGCAAATTAAGCAAAATCATTGCGTTTAGGGTCTTGATGGCCTTGCCAGTCAAAAAGCACAAACGCATACACACACTCATGCACCCAATTACACACTTGGGTCAATTTGGAAATGCCAATCCACCTACTTTGCATGTCTGTGGTTTGGGAGGAAACCAGAGGAAACCCACCAAGCAAAGGGAGAACATGCAACCTCCACGCACACAAGACTGGAGACAAGGAGCAGGAATATTATTCCTTCAAATATGGCAAGGAAACTAATTTATGCCTGGACATATTTCTTTCTTGTATCGTCTGACAGGATAATCCTTTTGACCTTCTCAAAAAATAGGAAAATAAAACGACTCAACCACTGGCCAATTCAATCCTGACCCTTTTGCTCCACCTTGAACTGTAACAGCTTGTTACTTTCTTGCAGACTGCATTTTAATTGTTTCCCCATGACTTAGCAGTTATCGTTCATTTCAGCTTCAACTTCTGTACCTGACAGACCTGTAATTTAGTAAGTTTTCAAAAGGACGAATAGTTGAACAATCCAATTCCTCCCTGCTCACAGATTGTCTCTGGCTCAAGTATAATTTAATAGACTGCAGAATGTGGATATTTCCATGACTAAACCTGTGTGTCAAAGTCAATAAAGTGTGTTTTAGATGCACTTTCCTCCTTCAAACACATCAAAAAAAAAAAGAAAAGAAATGGATTTAAGTGGACTGTGGCAGAGTTGTTGGAGTTCCTTTGACACTATGTCTCGGAGGAAATGAAGTAAATGCAAATAAACAGCTAGCAGACACAGGCTTCTGTCAAACACACACACATACACAGCTTAAATTTACGCTTTATTCTGTGTCTTCATATACAGAGCTGCAAAAGATATGTGTGCATATATATATATATAGTGGGGGGAAAAGTATTTATTCAGCCAACACTTGTGATTGTGCAAGTTCTCCCACTTAAAAAGATGAGAGAGGCCTGTAATTTTCATCGTAGGTATACCTCAACTATGAGAGACAAAATAAG
>JAQMYG010000014.1:14897338-14912766 GCA_030014215.1 Clariallabes teugelsi | reverse complement strand
TGTGAAATTTGGAATCAACATATTTTTCCTTTAAAATGATAAATTTTCTCGGATTAAACTTTTGATCTGTCATCTATTTTCTATTACAAATAAAATATTGACATTTGCCATCTCCACATCATTGCATTCAGTTTTTATTCACAATTTGCTAAGTGTCCCAACTTTTTTGGAATCCGGTTTGTATATGCTATTGAAATGTGTATAACTTAAATAATTTATTGCTTAATAATGATGATAATAGTAGCAATAATAATAATAATAATTGATTAAAGATGTATGGAGATTTCTTTATTATAGATTATTAGCCTATATAATACTTGATTAAATTAAGTCTCGATATCGCCCTCAATAATAATGATAATAAATATAAAAATAATTTTTCCTTTTTTAAACTCCATTTTTTTCACGCTTCAGTGAGACACAGTGACTTTCCCATTCCCTTTTCCGGTGAAGTAAAGACCAGTTGTTCCGTATACTATTCACAGTTCCCGTTGACTATAAAGACAGGCCCGCACAGATCCCTATGACCTCAACCCCGTCGAGCACCTTTGGGATGAACAAAAAAATTGATTGCGATTGCGAGCCAGGCCTTCTTGTCCAACATCAGCGCCTGACCTCATGAATGCTGTACAGAATAAATGAGCACGAATTCTTTCAGAAACACTCCAAGAGAGCCTTCCAAGAAGAGTGGAAGCTGTTATAGCTGCAAAAACAGGGACCAACTCCATATTGAAGTCATTGCAGGTTTGGCCAAATAGTTTATCCATATAGTTTATTTGTGTGCACATGACTGCATGTTTGGAGAAGGCCGTAATGTTGTCTGGCTGTTGGCTGTAATAAGATCCAACTGCGTTTGTTAGTATACCACGGCTCAGGCAAGTAAAGAGCATCACATAAAGGATGAACAGCGTCGGATATAACGAGCTCTAATTTGGCTGGCATCTTTTTCACACAGTGCTTCTATTTTACTCGGAAGAATTTAAAAGTTCATAGCAATTTAGCACCTCAAAGGCAACTGCAGCTGTTTAAAAGACCTGTAATAACAGTGTACAGCCTAATCTACTTTTCTCACAATAAGAACTGGATTTTTGTCATTTGCTTGTTTTTGGACTCTCACTGATCACAACAGTCGGTATTGTTACTGCCAAAAGCTTCTCACTGGCCAAAAAACCACTTATATGAATTTACAGCCGGCCAGGGCTCTTCGGACGTTGTCAACAGCAAATTCTTGTGACAAAGAATGTTAAAGGACAGCGTGTCTTCAGAGGAAAGTCATCTCTGGGGATAGCTATGGGAAAAACAAAATTTCATCCAGCGCCTTTTCAAGTAGTGCAGTTTTGGTATGCTGGCTTTGGGAAGCCGGTTGTATCAACCAAGAGATACAAAGGTGTGATTTATGCCATACTTTTAATAATAGAGAGCACCTGGCTCTTTCATATCAATCATACATGACTTCTTTTTCCCACCAATCCGAAGTACTCACAAAGGCAGCAGATGAGTAACGTGGAATGCACTGGCACCTGACATTCCAGCTGACATCTCTGGTGTTGAGACACGGATTACCGTCCAATTTATCTCTTTTTTGTCGAGGCTTAGCTCTATCTAAACAGCTCTCCACTTCAAAGTGCATGACAAAAACCAAAGCAGCAAATGAATGGCTGCAGGGTCTCATGCAAAATTGGCTTAGTCCAACCTTGTTTAAACTGTGCAATCGGCACACACAAAAAGAGAGAGGCGTTTTGATCTCTGGGGGGAAAATTAGCTTGATTTCCTTTCTACTGTTCCCTGGTGCTCAGCTGGGGCAGGGTATATGAGGACATTGATGGACACACTGAGGACTAACGGGCAGCTTTCAAGGGTGATAAAAACACATTGTGATATTCCAGTTATTTTATTTCTTATCATTTCATTCCTAAGCATATTACAGTACATGTTGTTTGCTCTAGGTCAGCTAGGGACCTCATTATATTTATGTTACTGATATGGTGAGTTTAAGATGCAGTATTCGTTGTAATAAAGATTATTAAAGACTCCAGATGGGACAACTTTCTCCTTTAATTATACTGGTTATAAATGTCTTACGTAGAAGTAAAACATAGGGAGGCATAAAGTTACTTATAATAATCTACAATGTTTTTCATTGCGAAGATTTTCATTTTCATTGCGAATTTTTCAATTTTTTTTGGTCAGTGAGTTATTTTCCACCTTCTAGAACACTACTGGAGATTTTAAAACTCTTGCAAGAACAGTATTGTCGAGTGCATTTGCAAAACCCATCAAGCACCATGACGAAACTGGCTCTCATGAAGACCATCCCAGGAAACCAAGACCAAAACTTACCTCTGCTGCAGAGGAGACCAGCCTCAAAAATCACCCATTAACAAACAGCACCACAGATTAGAGCCGTTATGAAGGCTTTACAGAGCACAAGTAGCAGACACATCTCAATATCATAGGAGATTATTGCATATTTTGGATGCCTTCCACATTGTTTTATAATGTAGAAAGCAATAAAAATTGCAATTAGAAGGCGTGTCCAAAATTGTGACTAGTACAGTGTATATATAGGGAAAACAAAGAGAAAGAGAAGACGACTATAAACCTAATCCCAGGCTGACATGTGAACATCATGAAGAAAAACAGGAAAACAATGTTCAGATATTACATTATACATTAGAGAGTGCTGCTGCTCTTATACAACTTCTAACAGATTTTCTATTTCATGCTGGATGCATCTCTAGGCCTGAACGGTCTCGGTTTTTGCCTCATGCATCCTTGCTACAGACTGCTCCATATAAACAGTGTGGTTGAAGGTACTGTATTACCCCATTGCGTTTGAGTGGTTAAATGGAGTGATTTCCAGCAGAGAGTCAGAATCATCTTTCATCAGTTTACTGCATCAGTTTACTGCACAAAACAGTGTATTGTAAAGATGCCAACTCGATTTAGCTCAGTGGGACTTCAGAAGCTTCATACTGTATGAGTCCCAACTGATCTTTGGAATGCATCAATTTTAATTAAAAATCCAAAATATCCATTTAATATACCTCAATTTTACTAAATTTTTAAACTAATTTCAAGCCTGTCTTATTGTATTGGCAGGCAGTTTTCCTTATTTGAAGCATTTATTTAAAATAAAAAAAGCATATTTGCCAATACACGAAGACAACTTTAAGCTTGAATTTAGTCACTACATCTATATACTTATTTCCTAATTAGTATAATGGATTATAGAGAGTGTACTCACACATACAAGTGCATTAATGAGATGGGGCAATGATGTTGCCTGGGGTGCAGTCGATGTTCCTCTTCACCATAAATGTGCTCAGTGGGGTTGAGGACAGGGCTTGGGCAACTCAAGTTCTTCCACTCCAACCTTGGCAACACCGTGTCTTCACGGACCACGTTTTTTTGCACAGGGTCAATGTCATACTGGAACATGTTTGGGCCTCTGAAGTGAAAGTTTAATGCCTTGGCATACAAAAGGCATCCTATACAACTGTGTGCTTCCAGTGTTGTACGTAGCAACAGTTTGGTGAAGGTCAGGTGTCCACAAACGTACAATGATTGTATAAAGAATACATTGTGACGCACGAGTTACATCTAAAACCTTGTATATTTATCATCTCAATGTGGATTCTGTTCATTCAGCTACCAGTTTTTATTTTATTTCACTTATTTATTCTATTTAGCTTCTTAGCAACTCAACATAGTTTTTGTAATTGAAGAACTAGAGGACAGCTTTCAAAATCTGTGACATTTATTTGCTTTGGGCTATGCGATACAACCACAAAGACATTGTGCAAAGAAAGCAATGATTATGACACTTCAGGAAAGGTGACATGCATAAAGCAAAAACAAAAAACAAAAAACAAAACATATATATATACTGTATAAAAGATATCTGTTCAACAAGAGGACAAACAGGATAAAGAAAGCAGGCACTAATACTGATAACTGTAAGCTCATTAGCAAGACAATTTTAACATACCTCAGCATCAATGTTTATTTTTAGTTTTTTTTTCTTTTTCTTTTTTTGAATGGCCAAAATTTTTAACAAAAGCTCAAATCTTTGAAAAAGATCATATAAAAATATTCAGAGCTGTGATGGTTAGTATTAAAGGTGAGACTATTAAAAAAGCAAGCATGAAGTGTCACATCTAAGTGAATTTTGTTCGAACGTCTCTGTTCACTAAAACTGCATCAGGTTTATCAGCGGGTCGAATAAAATCAAGCTCTTCTCATGTTACAACATCATGTCTCTCCAGAATGTGCTACTGATCGTCTCTACATTACATGTGTTTAATTAGTTTAAGGGCATATGAGCTTATGTGGTAAAAAGTTAGAGTATATGAAATTCAAACATACTTATTTGACACAAGTGTGTCTCTTTCACTAGATAAAAACTTTGAGATAAAAACCTTAAGATACTTTATATATGATTTATGACCAGGAGCACTGCTATTCTTTTTTTTTTTGATACAATCAAAGCAGAGATTTCTGTAAAATGTATTTTTCTGTGCAAGTAAATATCTGAAACATTAATAGACTTGGTAAAACACGTACAAAGGCGTACTGTAGACTCAGGTTCATTAGCACACTGTGTCTATAGAAGCCAAATGAAATGGACATAAAGTTTAAATCACTGCACTGGACAAATGACCCGAGAGCAAGCCAGACATAAGTGCTGTTTTTTTCTTCATTTACTTTTTGGGTAGAAGGGGTAGATATGCTTGTAGAAGAACCCAAAAAGAAGAAGAAGAAAATAAAAAAGGACAGAAAAGCAGAAACAGGTCCTTGGTCACTCATCTTCTGTGCGGCTGCCCTCCGACTGCTCCTGTGAAACACACCGAAAGTGGAGTAGGTGACATGGCACATGGATGTACATACCAGAGTCTCATTGCCCACAATCCTCAGCTCACAGGTTTGACAGCTAGTCTCAAGAGCTGTCTTAGGGGGCTTTCATATGTCACACTGGTGTGAGGTTAATGAGGCAAAGCATAGGGGCTGAGTGCTACACTAAATATTAGGAGACTGTCCAATTCTGATTGGATGGACAAGAAGTCAGAGTCAAGAGGGACGTGAAATGGTGACTGAAGAAATTAATTTGAATCTATATCAATGGTTGCCTCAGTAGCCAGTGAATACGATTCACTGCACAGACACACACACACACACACACTACATGGCCAGAACTGGATACCTGACCACCAGAACCAAATGTGTTTGTTGAAAATCCCATTCCATAATCACAGGCATTGGTATGGGTTTTTTTTCTCTCTTTTAGGCAAGCTTGCACTAGATTCTGAACCCATTAATTCAGGTAATGATGCAAGGCCTTGCGTACAGTGTTCCTATTTGACTTGCCCAAAGTTCACAACACCGTCCTTGTGTTTCTAATCCCCCGCCCTGGTCATTTACAGTACATTTGTGTTTGTTATTAAACTGTACGCGCATTAGTGTGAACAGAACCGATTTAAAAACACGGTGTCCCGATTACATGCATAATCCACATGTCATATTTGGGAGACTGTCACTATAGAAATAAACTGAACAAATAAGGTGGTTTTTGCTTTGAAGGGTAACTTGTCAGTAAGGGCAAGTTATTATTGAAACTCCTTGGACATGAAATGTCTGGAGGTGGTGGAGGAGTGACATGCATAGTAATCATCACACGTCACATGGATCGTCCATCTAGAATCATGTGTGTAACTAAATCAAATCGGATCTGTCATATTAAGGCAAATAAACAAATAAATAAATAAATATTTATTTACTTAAATAGATGTGTGCCTGCTCAGATTTATTCATTTTACAAATAACATTAATATTTACACTTGCATATATTGAGAGTTGGGTTACACTGCTTAAGTTGATTTTTTATGGGTGTGGCATTCAGATTATGCAAATCACCCATATTGTACACTACTGCTCAAAAGTTTGGGATCACTTGGAAGTTTTACTGTTTTCCATGAGAACACACACAAAATTAGTCTGAATAGAAAATATTGCAAAAGAACAAGACATGCTGTCAGAGTTAGAAATAATGATTTTGATGGAAATGTGTTCTTCAAACTTCGCCTTCATCAAATAAAAAAACCAAAACACACATTGTGCAGCAATTACAGTCTGGCAGACATTTTAGCTGTCAATTTTTTCAAGATAATCTGATGAGATTTCACCCCATGCTTCCTGGAACATCTCCCACAAGATGGATTGGCTTGATGGAGTCTTTCTCCGTACCATACGCTCAAGCTGCTGCATTACAGTCAGAATTCTGGCTAACTTTAATTGTTTGTGAAATAGATAAAATTAATTGTGAATTGCACGAAAATGTGTTTTTCTCTGGAAAACAAAGCAATTTGCAAGTGATCCCAAACTTTTGAGCGGTAGTATATTTCCTCCTTCTACACTGTTAGATGTTAAAGCGCCCAAGACTGTTAATGCATACCACTCCCATTAAACACAAGTACTTTCCTTAAAGCCAAAGGAAAAAGGGATAGAAAAAACACGGACTGAACGGGTCAAATGCAATGCGATGCAACAAAGTAGCAAAGACATATGAAGAAAGATGCATTATAATGTATTGTGTTTAACTTGATAAGCTGATTGTAAGTGAACCTACATTCTCCTCCTGCTCCTCATCACTGTCATCGTCACTGACCACAGGCTTGGCCTTGACCCGGCTCGGCCGCTTCTTGCCCCTTTCTTGGCTGCGTTCCTCCCGCTTGCTCAGCCTGATCTTCACCTTCACTGACTTAGCTGGGATGAGAACCATGTCACAATTGTGAATAAAATGTTTTATTACCACGCTTCCATACTGCTTTAAAATTGACCCATAATGCATCACTGCATTTTTGTTTGCATGCAAGCAGAGTAAGTACAGTATGCGCCAAAATACACAGTACTGAGTCTCACGCATGTCGGATGCGATTGTGCTTTTTTCGACGGGGTAAAGTTCCAGACAGGTGTTCCCAGTAGTGAAAAGGAAGTTGTGTTGTGTTGTGCATTTGTGCTACGTGTGAGTGTGTTCAACTGTGAAGGTCCGCCAGGAACTGTGCCTGCATTACGTCTCCTTTTGCAGGAATCCGCATCAACCTTCGTTCTGAGAATCCGGGTTGAGAATCTACGTGAACGATATGAACACTGTCTACAGCGAGCCGTTGTACTCACACTTTGAACACTTACATCACCCATTCTGTGGTAAATCAACAAGCTAATAGTGTGTATGTTCGTTTCCTTGAGGAGAAATAAACTCACAGATGACAACAAGGTAATATTGTTCGTCTTTTCATTTCAGTACTGTATATATTTTGGCACATACTGTATATTTTTTTTAAAAGGAATACCGCGGAATTCATACTTTAACTACTGTAAGGAAGAAAACCTAAGTAAGCTTTTGGCTCACTGAACCATACTGTATAAACCATCTCTGTGAATTCCCTATATTGCCTAGATTTAATATGAAATTTTAAGATCAATGTATTGAAAAAATCATTCAAATAGATCTGGTTATTCATGGTGGTCAAACTGGATTAACAGGAAAAAATATATAATATTTTAAAATATATTTCTCACACTCAGTCTCTGATTCGTCCTCCTCATCCTCGTCATTGCTGTTGTCCTCACTCTCCTCTTTGGCAATCTTCTGCCTGGCGCTCCTGAACACGGACTGCAGCACTATTGAGTCTTCAAAGATCTTAAAGAATACGGCATCAAAGAAATCTTAACAATTCATGAATGAAGAAAATGGTAGACATGATTCTTTAAAAAAAAAAAAAAAAAAAAAAAAAAGAGTAAAATATGACGAGCAATTGGAGACTTTAATTAATTATTACTTGTTTATTTATTTATTTATTATTAGACTTTACCATCTATTGTATAAGTAGTGCCTGAAATGAAGCTCCATATTCTGTTTACTTGAGGCAAAGAATGTTAACAATTCATGGTGCTATGGGAATGCAGGAGGAATTGTGTTCAAGTTCAAATTCTCTTTACAAGTATTCTGAA
This sequence comes from Clariallabes teugelsi, assembly GCA_030014215.1. Lineage (NCBI taxonomy): Eukaryota > Metazoa > Chordata > Actinopteri > Siluriformes > Clariidae > Clariallabes > Clariallabes teugelsi. The sequence continues at coordinate 14,904,756 of JAQMYG010000014.1, read as the reverse complement.
GCAGATAAAATGATGGAATCAATTACAGAGTAGAGGATTTTGGCCCATAACCCTGAACTTCCTGGCAAACCTCCGGAACATTCTGTGGAAAGTTATTTTCAACTCTCATATGGGCGATTTTTTTTAGATAAACTCTAGTCCAACTGCGCTTTTGGTCTGAACTGGAGGACGAACGCTAAGATGTGCTTTCAAATCACTCACCTGAGAGCCTTCTAGATTGTAGGTTTGAGCATTGTGACAGAGGAGCATGACGTCTTTTTCCAAATCGCCCAAGCTCCGGTACTTATGGTTGCGCACTCTCTCCTACAAACATACACACGCCGCTGCTTTAACCATTCATTACAATTGGAAATCGCAGCAGGAACAACGCGGTCCAAAGGAAATGTTCTAGTCCAAATGAAATGAACCCGGTAATGTCAGGAATGACAAATTACAGCAATGTCTCATTGTGCACTGAAAACTTAATTCCGCATGTCTACTTATTCCTGTTATTATCAGCCCTGAGTAATGGAAGTGCCACTCAAGATATTATCTGCAAATAATGTGTCACAACAGTGAATATAAATTGTACTAGAGAATAGAGTTATCTCTGAGGAAATGAGTTAGCCCATGCTTTTATAATTTTTTTTTTTACCTTTATTTTTTTGAAGTCCACTGGCTTTCTTATCAGTTCATAATACTCTGGAAGCTCTTTCCGGGAAGGCAGTTGTACAAATACCTCACTGAGCTGGCGGCCTGATCTGTAATTAGAGAACGCAGAGCCGGTTTGAGGAGGATTCCTTTGGACTAAATGAAGATTAATTAAAGAAAATATCAACAGAGATTTTCTGTTCATGAATTTTTATGCAGTATGGCTTAGTCTAATTAAATTCTACTACGACTAAAATGGAAAATAGCAAGGTTATACCGACTGTAGACTAACAGTAGGTGTAATACTTTACACACGTGATTTCGTCTGACAGATAATGCATCGACTTTATTTACATCAGAGATCATTTTAAAACAATCAGTTTGACACAGATTTATTTCAGCTTTAATTTGCTATCAGAATTCAAGCAGAACCAAGGTTTACATACTGATTAATTCTTTAAGAAGTAAAAAAGTGACATTTATTTATTTGTTAATGATATTTAGAACCTTCTGATTGGCTAATGGCATGATTTGTAACTAACTAACAAGACCGGTGGATTTAATTAAAGATCTAAGAATAAATGTGGATCTGCAGAAGTCTAGTGAATAGCTGAAGATAACACAAACAATAGCTGAACACAAACATATGTACAAACAATGGCATGCAAAAATAAAAGTCTTATAATCACATAAACACTGCATCGTTCATGTACAGTAGTAGGCACAAATAACCTTTCAGAGAATGAATGAATTTAGTCTCAAGACAACAATAAAGAAGCCGGAGGCATCAGGTGCAAAACAAGTACAATATTCTGATAGACTGCTGTGCAAGAAATAACCCTGACTGTAATCATCAGGTAATCACCAGGATAAAAAAAACTTTTTTTAGAGGACACAAATTGAAATGCTTGAGCCTTACATATGGGGAAACAATGTGAGAATTTAATTTAAACACCACTCTCTCAACTGTGAGTCATGGAGGTAGATGAATCACACAAGCCACTGTGGTGCTCTGCTGGAAAAGAGATTGGTGCAGTTTATGAAATAGACGGCATCATAAGAAGTGAAGGTTATTTAGAAATACTGCATTTTACATTAAAAAATCAACTGGAACTTGTCTGGGAAAGACCTTAATACAATACCAAGGAAATAAAACCATCATCACTTCCCTAAATTCCATAGAACTGACCTGAAAAAAGTGTGTACTAAGTAAAAGGCCAATAAACCTGAATCTAACATCATTAAACACACAAGAGCAAATGTCACTTAGCTATTTTATTTAAATTACCCGTTATTCTTTCTTAACTATCCCCCATATGCACACATCGAACACGTAGAGTGGAAAAAAAAAAATGAAGGAAAAAAAAATCAAATGTTAACAACATCATTATGCAACCTCAACCTGAGTTAACTAAGTATTCACACCCGCAGCTCAAACCCCCACTAGACTCCCCTTCTTCTCTTTCCTCTCAGCGGAGTCAGCACTGCCAGCCAAGGCATGAAACATAGCCTGCACTCAAATCACATTATTCAGTGCACATTTCATGATAAAATCAAGGAGCATACTGGTGTAATTACAGTCTCCCTGAACACCTCCATTTTCTGGAATGGGATTTTCTGAAATGCCTCATATAATTACACTCATGACCGTTTACCATCACACTCAAAATCCTATTTCAAATCAAACTATAGTGAACGTAGAGGGAATTTAACAAGATGCAACATTTCTGCACTAGTTGCATAAGGAATAATAAAGGTAATTTATTACAGTTTAATGAAGAATCTTTCATGATGCTCAAAAGTGTTTAGAAAAAGGGATGGAGACAGTTAATGAAATGTGTTATCCTATCTTGGTTTTAATTTGTATAAAGAATGTGAACAAACTTCTAAGATCACTCTTCATTCATTCTCTATACCACTTTATTTTTGTGAAGTCTAGAGCCTATACGAGGGTACGCCGGGCACTCGGCCGGGTACAACATGGACAGCTGCCAGCCCTTTAAAGATCGTCTTGTGAGTATGTATGCTGCAAAACAAACAGGAGAGAAAAGGACTGTAGTGTGAAGTGCAATTAAAGTGTGGGACCATTGTTGCTCAAGTATCCTATTGTTCCACTGGATTTACCCTGACAAATGGTGCTTACATAATCCTAATTTATCCTGAACTAACAGCAAGCAGGCCCAGACTTCCTTCGCCACATGGTGCAATTGCCAGGCAAAGCCTTGTGTGAAATTCCCCACAGTCCATAGCAATCTCAGCTCAATTAAATAATGTTGGTGTATTTCTCTGTATGATGTCTGGCGAATGGAAAGCATGTCCGACGAGCCAAAAAGCCGTACCAAATGTCTACCGTGCAAAAACAATACCGTCGTTATGGGAATAAATTTGACACCTGAAACCGTAAGAGCTGAAATGAGGCCACCAGTGGCATACTTAGTGAGGGGGGGCAGAGAAAAGTGAGCAACCAACAGAGCAAGCACAGACCATTCAAAGACAGGATCACAGACATCTCATCTTTCCAGAAGAAAAAAAAATTAAAATAAATTGGTAGTATGTGTGTCCCAATTCTCAGTACATTACATAACTTCCAATAAAATGAAATCATCTTGGCTCTCCCAGTGAGTGTTTTGACTGCCTCGGAATTGTAAAGAATGTCAATTTGACAGTCAAAACAATATAATCCATCAAATGTGAAAAGAAGGAAACTCTGAGTCACATGTGTGGAATGATTTTGGTTTATTTGTGCATTACCCATCTCTGTAGTTGACAACTGTCTCGATGATGGCGCTCATCTGTTTGGTGAGTTTGGGGGGGTTGGGGGAGAGCTTTTCGGCTGGAGGTCGTCCTCTCCTCTTTTTAGCCTTGTCCCCGTCCTCACGTCGGCTGCCTTTGTCCGAGTATCTCTTGCGCTTGCGCTTCTTCAGGCGGATCTCCTCCTCCATCTCCTCCAGGTTGCCATCCTCGATCGCCTGCAGGACCACACAAAAGAAGCTTTGCAGACTAGAAAACACATTTAATCATTGATTTTAATCAAACACTGACTGAATACTGCGATGGCATTGACCATGACATTAATTCATCTAATTTACAGTATTACACAGAATGCAGATAAAAAAAAATAAAAAGAAATTATACTGCATCCTGCAAAAATGTCATTTTCACTGATTTTCCTACGGGTATGACAAAGCATGTGTGATGTGAATACTTGTATACTATTTATTGTTTGTTTACCTATTAACATTTATTCTTATTTTAAAGAAAAAAAGAAAGAAAAGAAACAATGCAGTAATGACTTGATTGCTTCCTTGTAGTGGGACTAAACAGCCGAGTGTCATTAAGAAAACCACTTGTTAAAGAGGCTAATCAGAAAAAAGCTCCAGTTTGCTAGAGAGCAGAAAGATTAAGACTTTGGAGTATCGTAAAAAGTCTTGTGGACTCAGTCCAGATTGACCCTATTCTATAGCGATGGGTGCATCAGGGTAAGGAAGCGATGTCCATACCCATCATGCACATTGGCCACAAGCCTCTAGAGGCAGTGTTGTTCAATAATCTCCTCTGAACAGTTGATGTTGAGATGCATCTGCTATTTGTGCTCTGTAAAGCCATAACCGCTCTAATCTGAGTGAACTCTAAATGAACTTCTCCTCTGCAGCAGAGGTAAGTTTTGTTCTTGCATTCCTGGGATGGTCTTCATGAGGGCCAGTTTCATCATGGTGCTTGATGGGTTTTGCAAATGCACACGAGAATACTGTTCTCTAGAACTATTCTAGAACAGTCGACCTTCACGTCTTTAAATAACAACTGACCGTTGTTGTTGTTGTTTTTGTTGTTGTTAAGTACTTAATGCCATATGTGTTGTTTCATAGTTTTAGTATTGTTATAAAATGAAAATAAATCACAAAACAAAAAATATTGAATTAGAAGGTGTGACCACATTTTTGATCGGTACTGTTTTGATCTCATCACTTCACAGATTTGTCTGGTTCCAAAAACCTTGTGCTTCTTTTCAATCAAGCCAACGGGCCCTTTAGTCATACTTTAACCATAGTATACATTCAAAATCTGTAAAATAGACCTAATCTAATGGGTAACATTCATCCAAAACTCAGCAGAAGCAGAGCAAATCAAAATCTACGCAAAATACCAGTGAAATACACCGATGCCTCACAAACTCATTAATATTATCCAATCTTACTGTATAACTTCATCTTTCCATCATTTTTAATCCATAGCTGATCTAGCAGAAAAAACTAAGTCTGATTATTAGTATTATTTCAGCTCATCTACTAAAGACAAAGCCAGTTGCTTTGACAATTCAATGTAAATCTATGCAGACATGCTATCAGTCTTTCAAAGTGATTTGTGTGTTGCAAGCACTATGCGGCTGCACCACTCAATTACAAGAACTAACTTGTAACAACTACAGACTCAAAGGAGTGGGTACATACTGTATCAAAAATGAATGTGTGCTCTTGTCTAAACTCTCTTCATCTTTTATTCTATTCTCCTAAATACAGAAATCACAAAATATACACAACCACAGGCTGTTAGATTTCAGACCCAAAATAAACAAACACAAATAAAACAGACACATTAGCAAGTCTGCAAACAAACATATAGATGATTTTAGTCCAGGCTGGACTTTCAAGTTTCATCACATTAAAGTGCAATAATAAATTGCAGTGGGGGGAAAAGCATTATAACGTGAAACTTTCCCTAACCTGCAGACACTAAGACAACAATTTTAATAAAAGAGCACAAGGCTGTTCTAGGAGATAGATATTATCTATAATGTTGTCTGAATATGGTGCGGTCTTAGCATGAAAGATTACATCAAGACTCCGTCTAGCCATTTTATTGTACTTCAATGTCTCTTAAGGCTGAGAAATATAAGTCTGATTTATTTTGTAATGATACAGGCTGTTTATAAACTCAGCGGTGCATTCAATACAATTTATTTATTGAGTCATCTGAATCTAAATGCGTATTTTCATGTACTTTTGTACAAAAAAACCTCTCCTCTAACACCATCCTGATGTATGTTAGACTGGCTTCCAAAACGAGACCTTCATCCAAGTCAAAACAACAACGTACTGTAATAATGACAGTCTGAGTAAACAAACAACACACAGCGGACACGGATCTGTGGTTTTTATCACCGCTCGGCCAACTCACTACTCACTCTGCCCAAATGTACTGTGCCCAGGTCTCCCCACAACTTCGGGCTTTATGCACTAGACCTTGGCTCGATGGATTAGATTCAGCACAAATTAGGCAATGAGGATGTGAGCTGGCATCTTACAGAGATGTGTGCCTCAGGGGAATGGAGGTGCACAAGGACAACTTCGGCATATGAAACAAGTGTGTTAGTAATGAGGCGTCAGATGGAGTGTCAGGGCTAATTTGTTGCTTATTTCCACTAGCTGTGGTGAGTACAGAGTCCGACTAATTAAGGTTGTTTTCATTTGTGGGACTGTCTACGAAGCGCTACGTGGACATGGAGAATTACAAAATAGGAGAAAGAGTGAGTAACACAGGCTGGACAAAATGGCTTGAGATTCTTTCTAGCAAAAATAAAGCAGAGTATTATGTGCTTGTGAACATTCTTCTGCAATAATCCTGAGTAAAATCATCTCTTAACACTAACAACCTGACTTGCTCAGATGTAGTTAGTTGTCTGTGAGATTTTGAAAAAATAATAGTTTAATAACAGCTTATGCAGGCAAAAAAAATTTGGACAACCTTTTTAATTAGTTATTTTCGATAGCAGTGTAAAGAGATCCATTTAACATATTGAAAACCAAATTAGTGGTGACAAAAACTGAATCCATGACAGAACAAAGAATATATGAGGGGCACTTTAGTCAAAAACGGGAATTTCTCTTGAAAACAGAAGACTTCGAGCACTATACAGTCATCAGACTCTTGGCTGCAGTAAAACATTTGCATGGTGCAAATGTTTTAAAGAAGGACGAAATTTATTTAATTTACGAAAATTTTAGAGAAGGCATGTTTTTTTTTTCTTTTAAAGATGAGGCAAATGATTTTATTTCTTCTTCAGATGAAGGAAACAGGATTAGAAAGATTATTACCTGACCTTCAGATATATACAGTAGTCAATCTTATTAGTTTACACATGCTACTCTGAAAGCAGAACTTTCAGGCTTAGTAAATCACTGTGGATGCTGTGTAATGCAACTGATCGAGTTGTATTAACAGCATTATGGATTTTGGCGGCAATGTCTCTAAATTACAAAACGTAGTACACCAAACTCATAAAATAATAGTATATCCACTTGATTAACACAACTTAGGTGTTAAGTCGATTGCATGTGCACATTAGATTAAATAAAATTGCTGTATACAAGAAGTGTATATGAAATGTCAATTGTGTTAAATTGCATCTTCACTGTGCTTGGTTTGATTAGTAAAATAATGAACATGTTTGGCCTTACTCTCAGCCACTGTTTCTCAGTCAGCGTGTCGCTGTAGTCCACGTCCCTGCGATGGCGTGATCCGCGGGGGAACATCTTCTCTTTCTCTTCCTCACAGGTGAGCCGCTCCACTTCGGCATCGTCTTTGATGATCCAGGACGGGAGCTCGTCCTCCTCCATCAGTCGAGGCCTACGCTTAGGGTTACGGGCATCTTCACGACGCCGATCCAGGTCCATGCGCTAAACGGGCGAGATCCATTTTCATTCCCAAAGCTTGCTGTTTTAAACTTTTAAAACTGGTATATATATATATATATATATATATATATATATATATATATATATATAAACACA
>JAQMYG010000014.1:14883853-14897238 GCA_030014215.1 Clariallabes teugelsi | reverse complement strand
GCGCTGTTTTACACTTGTAAAACTGTTATATATATATATATATATATATATATATATATATATATATATATACACACACACCTGAGGATAATCAGTTGATTACATGTAAAGGAAGAAAAAATGTGATCATCATGTCATTCTCACCATGAAAAGCTCAAACTCCTCCTCACGGCGGGCAATCATTTGATTTAGCGTTTCATCATCTGGAACCTCGTCTTCTTCCTGTTATTATGAGGAAACACACAAATATAAAAAAATATATAAAGGATCAAGTCAGGTAAATGTTCCTGTCTCAGATTACTGTCTGTGTAGATATTAAAGTGTTCTGTGGGAGGTTTCCTCTCGGTTATCCAGTTCTCTCCCACCTCCCAAAAACTACCACTGTTAGCCTTTTTTGTTTGTAAGTGTAAAGGAATGTGGTAAGTGTATGACCATGTATGTATGCTGCTGCTATTAGCGGTATATTGCCATCATGTGCTGATTGCTAGAATCTGGATCGAATATAGGTAGTCCCTGAGTTCCGTTCCGGGAGTACGTTCGTAAGTCAGTTTTGTTCATAAGTCCGACAAAGTATGCCTTTGATGCAAATACAATGTAAAGCATACCAATCCACTTGACTAAATCTTTGTCCCGTTTCCCCACACTGCCATCATGTGGAAAAAAACATAATCGTACCGAAGGAAATAAATCTCAAACGTTGTCTCTGTGCCTTTAAAGTCCTATGAAGCCATTTTCTTTCATTGTGCTCCCGGACTGATTTATTGAACCCGGTGAGGCCGACTCATTTCTCCCGCACCCCCACACGAACATACAATATAGCGGACTTTAGACATTTTATGCATTCACTTACACACTGAAAATACTGTATATAATTGCAAACATTGGTGTCTGGTGCACTGCAGTGTCTATTTTTTGTACAATAGATGTGAGCTAGTTCCGTGATTGGATCGGAAGTAGAACCGCGGTCCGTTCGTCGGGGACTACCTGTACACACCGGGTCAGGATAAAGTACTAAAAATCAATGAATGAGAAAAATTAACGGCTAATCACTAAATCTGGCTGAAACTGCAGGCCACTCTACGTCATGTCTACTCAAACCCTCTTAATGATTATTAACTGGGCAATCAAACTTAAGTAAAATTCTGCAAACTTATAGCTGTATACTGACATAGAAGATAATTTGACAGCTCTCACAGTCAGTTTTAGCACTTTTTAACTAAAAAAAAAAAGAAAATCACTCAGAATCAGTGACAAAAAGAAACTGATATTCATCTGTATCCTATTTCCCAAACCTAATCAACTGCCTGAAAAAGTGTTGCATAAACTTCATAATCATTCGAATGACCGTGTCCTCATTAAATGCCGTATAAAGAGAGAGAAATCAGTCAGCAACTATTTCATTTAAACATCAACTCCATGACACTCTATTACAAACAACATTACTGTACTATAATGAGCTGTCACTTTTGTTGCTCGCGGTCGGCTGTTGTTGTTGTGTGCTCTGCTACATCCGAAAGAAGTAAAACAAAAAAATAAGCGAACTTGAGTGTTACAAGTTCCACTGAGACCAAAGGTGAAGCTGGTAGCTTCGTTGTAAAGGGAAGCTACCAGCTAGTAATCAAACCCCCAGGGAAGAATTTAGACATTAATAGAAAATGAAGATGTTTTACCAGATGTGTCAAGCTTTTCCCACTTATTAGTTTATGTTGCTGGTGTTTGAAGTAACCCACAGATACTGTAACACTGCCTCCAGAGGCTTGTACAGTGGCCACTATGCATGATGGGAGATAATACTAAACAACCTTTTTCCAACCAGACTAAAGCCTTTTTTCTGATTAGTCTCACTAACAAGTGGTTTTCTTATGGCCACACACCTGTTTAGTCCCAAACCTGTGAGTTCCTGTTGCACTGTGCATGTGGAAATGATCTTACTTTAAATATTAAACAGAGCTGTGATTTCTCCTGCCGATGGAGGTGAAGACCAAGCATTTAAGTAATCCCTGATCGCATCCATTCATGATTCTTTTGATCACAGTTCTTCTGCAAAGTTGGCAATTTAGCACTATGCTTCCGGGTTTTAATAATGTGTTGAATGAGTTTTAACCCTGTTGCAGTAATTGTAAATTTCTCTTTGCTTGATGCAGGACAATAACTTGACAATTCTGAAAGGATGACTGTATGAAGGATTTACAAATAAACATTATGGGTTTTTTTTTTGGTCCTTATCAACAATGAGTATACATTACATATTTTGGTTTGGTTATTAGACAAACATTGCACGACAGACTAGCACGTATAAAAAAAACACAAAGATGTTTACTGTATATACAGTACTGTACATAAACCCTTTTAGCAAGAATAAGAAAAATATGTCTTTCACTAATTGCACAAATAACACCAAGCACATCATCTTACCTTTTTTTAAAAAAATCTATAAGTAAATTATTTGGCAGACATCTTTTTGTTTTACTGTTACCGTAAACCTATTTATGCCTTTATGTCTATATTATTACTCATCTTAAGCCATACTATTTCATATTTATTCAGTAATTACTACTACAAAAACTGTGAATTACTGGAAACAGAAATAAATGCACTACATGTCAGTCTGGAAACAGGACAAGCTTTTTTTTGTTGTTGTTGTTGTTTTTTTATTCTAGGAGTATTCTTTGATTTTCAACAACATATTAAAGGAAAACAACACTGCTGTCCTAAATAGAATTGCCTGACCTCAATCAAGATCAGTCGACCTGAACCCTGACTGAGATGATTTGGGAGGATTTACTGTACACTGAAAGGTTGGACAGGGAGAGGGAGCTCTTGCGAAAGGCATGGCAGATCATCTGAGCATCAGAGTGCCTGGAAAAACTGACGCTTCATATGAAGAATATTTCTATGCATGTACAGTATGTATAATTCATAAAGCTGCACATTTTATCATAGAAAGTTATTGCAAACTGACAATAATTAAAAAAATAAAAAATATTAAAAACTTTAATAATAAAAAAAAAAGAGTCCTGTTAAGAGTCAAAGTATATACTGTAAGCAGTAAGAGTTCTCACTTAATATTTGGTTCAGACACGTATGCTTACATAATTTTATTAATAAACCAGTTTTTAAAAACATAACTAAAACACAGAGTTATTTTTTTAATAAATCAGGCAGAACATGTTTACAAAGATGTGGTGGTTAAAGTAGACTACAGTATGTTAATGAACATAACTGTGCTCTTTTCTGGAAGACCAATGCTCAAATCAATAAGCGTCATTAGGCCATCTCAGAACAAGATCGCTGCATCTAATTTGCTCTGCAGTTCAAAATCCATGTTATTAGGCTAATTTGCTGCTAATAAACAAAATACGTGACCCTCTTATCTTCAGGTTAGCAACACATAGAGTATGCATGTAGAGTGTGTGGAAAAATCTTCTTAAATCAGTGTAAGCAGTCATTGTAATTCATGTCATTTAAATCTTGAATCTGGAACGTACACGATGTGAAATGTGAAACAGAAATAAGTTTCTTGTTTCTTTGTTGGTGTCCTTTGAGCTTACCTCGTTCTGCTCTTCGTGTTCCAGGATGGCTTGTAGAAAAACTCTGCGCTCGTGACTAGAGGACTTCTGGTCGAACATGCCGGCCTGGATGACCTTCTGATCCACATTGAGCTTATATTTGGCGGCGGCGAGGATCTTCTCTTCTACGCTGTTGACGGTGCAGAGACGCAGCACGCGCACCTCATTCTGCTGTCCGATTCTATGAGCACGGTCCTGAGCTTGCAAATCCTAAAGATGGCAAGATTGTTCCAAAGAGTGAGTGCAGCTATCGAATGTATATCTAACCAGTGACATAAAATTTTACCCATATGTTTGGTTAGATTCAAAATAATACAACAATACATTTGAAACTTTATTTAAGTTATATATTAACATTTATATCCATTACAGTCTGTTCAGAATATTTTTACATGCGGGTGCTTTAAATGGTCTAATACAAGACTGATTTTAAGCACTGTCACATTATCTTTAACTGTTTCTCACATGCACCTTCCTATCAGGACCCCAAAGCATGTGAAGTAAATAAGTGATCATTGTAAATAACAGATATATTAGATATTAGATATTTGTATTTGTAAATAAACTACACATCAGGGTTTTAAATTACTATCTGGAAAATTTAATAGGTATATTCATTGTTGACTGCCAAAGAGAACGCTAAACTATTCATCCTCAGCAATTCTATGATAAAAGGTAAAACTATAAATAGGGTATACCTTTATATTGCTGTTGGCTGGTGGTTTTGTTTACACTATAGTTCAAGGGGCACTGAAATCAAACAGGGTCTTGTAATGAAATTTCTCGTGAATGCATGCTGATTGACATTTACAGAAGACTTTAAAACAAATGTTTCAACCCTGAATGCCTAATTCTTGAAAAGCAGATGATTAACTTGTCGCCAACTGTGCGACTTTGGGCTTCTTTTTCTTTGAAGTCGCTTGAAAATATTACCGGTCGCAGTTGGTGTTTTTTGGGCTTGTTTTTCACATTTATGGTCTGCTTTTCCCCCAAATACATTGTTTGACGCTGTCTACACAGTCTCGCACTAATCAGCGCTGTAACACCCTCCCCACAGCAAACACACACAGAGGAAAACTCTTGTCATTGACCATGTTAAGCTCAGTCTTTTCATATTACTCCAGAATGCCGCCAACCAAGACATTCAGGTATGGAAAAATATAACAAAGATTGGGAAAAGGAAAAAGGTATTTTTTTGGTCCTGTCCTTTCCCATCTCGCAGTCTGCTTGTTTGTGATAGAAGTGCCTGGTAACACAACACAAACTTTGTTGCAATTTGTTTTGCAAAAAAATTGAATAAATACATATCCAGGGTAATGTCAGCATACCACCAAGAAGGACGAACCACATCCAACAGGAGTAACTGTGGACGCAAGAGGAAGCTGTCTGAAAGGGATGTCCGGGTGCTAACCCGGTTTGTATCCAAAAAACATAAAACCACAGCTGACCGACTCACTGCAGAATTAAATGTGCACCTCCACTCTCCTGTTTCCATCAGAACTGTTGGTCGGGAGCTCCACAGGTTCAATGTACAGTACATGGCCGGGCTGCCATAGCCAAACCTTTGGTCACTCGTGCCGAAGCCAAACGTCAGTTTTAATGGTGCCATCAGCAAAAATAAATGATATTGAAAATGTATTGTTCTCTGATGAGTCCACCGTCACTGTCTTTCCCAAATCCGTAGGAGTTACGGTGTGGAGAAGACCCAAAGAAGCGTACCACCCAGACTTTTGCATGTCCAGAGTGAAGCATGGGGGTGTGGATCAGTGATGGTTTGGGCTGCAATATCATGGCGTTCCTTGGGCCCAGTACTTGTGCTAGATGGGCGCGTCACTGCCAAGGACTACCGAATCATTCTGGAGGACCATGTGTACCCAATGGTTCAAACATTGTATACTGAAGGCGGTGCCGTGTATCAGGATGATAATGCACCAATACACACAGCAAGAGTGGTTTGATGAACATGAAAGTGAAGTTGAACATCTCCCATGGCCTGCACAGTCACCAGATCTAAATATTATTGAGACACTTTGGGGTGTTTTGGAGGAGCGAGTCAGGAAACGTTTTCCTCCACCAGCATCACGTAGTGACCTGGTCACTATTCTGTAAGAAGAATGGCTCAAAATCCCTCTGGCCGCTGTGCAGGACTTGTATCCGTCATTCCCAAGACGAATTGATGCTGTACTGGCCGCAAAAGGAGGCCCTGCACCATACTAATGAATTATTGTGGTCTAAAACTAGGCGTTTCAGTTTTATTGCCCAACCCCTGTACTGTATATACTGTATTAACATTATTAACATGTTAATGTTAACTTTCTGGCCATAACATACTATAGTAATATAGTATGGGCTTGTTTTGGGCTTGTTTATGAAGCTGTGGCTGCTTATTTCTCTCACGAGAGTTGGCAGCCATAGTGGAGACCCATCTGCACATACAGTCATTCACCAACACCACTTGCACGATACAAGAACCCAGGTAGGAGTTATTGAACAGTGCTTGTGCCAAGCCATTTCCATATGCTTTTGCCATTAAAGGATTTCTTGGGAGGACAGCGTATCAGACATGAAGCAGGAGGTCTGATCGTGGCTCCGGTGTACTGAGAAAACTTTCTACTCTATTGAACCGCTGTTAGTGCGTTAGTCGGGGCATATACAGAGAAATAAAGGTAGTTTTTACTCTCATAACTGTGTTCTGTTAATCTGCACAATCAAATGTCCTGGTGTGACTAGAAAAGGTTTCAGTGGGACAGTTGCTAGAATTGGAATATAAATCAAAGACAAGTGGACTGAACTGTTATATAATTGGACTTAACTCAGCTTGAACAGATGATGTAACTTTTTCCAAATCTTTGCCCGAAACCATTTTTTTATGATATTAAAATATACAAAAACTCAAGGTTTTAATGAGTCTTAAACCTCTAGTCAGACCTGGTGGGGGTTCCAATCACTGTCAAAGATAACAACAGTGTCAGCAGCCTGCAGATTAAGGCCCAGACCCCCTGCTCTGGTACTCAGTAGGAAGATGAAATACTGTGAGCCCTCATCATTGAACTTTTTCAGCAGTGCAGCACGATCTTCAGCCTTGGTTGTTCCTGCAAAAAAAAACAATGTTTCTTGGATTAAAACTGCACTGGAACGCAACCATGCTTGATGCACGGTGACTAACACTTTCCTTATTAGAATGAGTAAACACCTACTGATGGATTAAAATAGAAACAACTGTCTAAATTACTCTGATGATTAACTGTTTTTCACTGCAAACGTTCTATAAGTTCCAACCGGCTTATTCGGTAAAAAACCAAATGATGCGTTGCTCACCATCTAGACGTAGGTAGAGGAAGTTGCGGTAGGCGAAGTAATCCTCCATGATGGTCATTAGGGAAGTCATCTGACAGAAGAGCAACACTCTGTGATTGGTGGCCTGCAGCTTAGGCAGGATGCGGTCCAGCAGCTCAAATTTTCCAGAAGCACGGTACAGATCAGGACTGTGAGGAAAAAAAAAAGGACATCTCATAAATTTTTATCCATGGAACAACACTTCCAGTTTGGCAGAGTGGGAAGCAGTGACAGCTTTTGTAGTACACATATGAATTAGGCTATAACTAATCCCTTTGGCTTGTTATCAAGGATACGGAAGATTTGGTTTAATTCAAAAACTGCTCACCCATTGATGATGCCATTTGGGAAGCCTAAGTGCTCGGCAAAAGATTCCTGAAAGAGGAGACGAAAAGAAATGGAGAGCCTACAATTCAGCGAGGCCGACCGAGAGCGAGACATTTGGATGCACTTTACATTCCAGCAGTAGATTAAAGCAGCTTCTCTATTGTTTGTCAGCTGGCACTTACCTCGATGTGCTGGAACATATAAGGGTGGTTGCAGATCTTCTTCAGCTGCATGATGGTGTTCATCAGAGTCTTTGCCCCTCCTTTACCCTGTAGAAAATTAAGGTAAAAAAAGAACAAGGATTTCAACTGCCTATAGAAAAAGGGATCTTTTATTTTTCTTTATTATTATTATTATTATTATTATTATTATTTCACTTACCTTCTTGTCTTTCTCTGAGCCATCTGTGAGTAAGATACCCTTGGCTTGCATATGCCTATAGAGTACTTTCTGAATGGCTGACATGTCACATTTGATCACATACTCCACCTGCAAAGCAAGGAAACATTTTGATCGATAAAATAAACTGAGAAATAAACATAATAAACATAGATCCTGGCATGAATCCATCGAATCAAATTAACCAAGTGACTATCTAGCTATCATCACCTTTTCAGGCAGCTGAGACTCCACTTCCTTCTTTAGTCTACGGAGCAAGAAGGGGCGCAACACTTTGTGAAGACGGCGGATGATCAGGATGGTCTCTTCTTCATTCAGATCAACCTGTGAAAAAAAAAAAAAGAATGAATCAATTAATTAATTAAATAATAAATAAAAGTTAAAAAACTAAGTAAACACATTATCGATGCAAAGGTAGACTGGAATTAAATCAGGAAAATCAAGCCTTCAGGCCATTAATGTATTAATCACACATTCACGTACTACCAGGTTACTTATTAAAAAGTTTGTCTGGCTTACGATTCGCATCCCAAGGATAAAGCAACTGACGGAATTATTTATGGAAATGCATACTGATAGAGTAAACAACAAAAACTAGGAACCCTAAAGAGGCAGAAGGTTCTCTCACCCTTTCCCCTGTCATGGCGAACGGAGCGTTAAACCATTGCTCAAAGGTGCTGCAACTTTTAAAGATTGTGGGCAAGAGGAAGTTGAGTAGAGCCCAAAGCTCAGGCAATTTGTTCTGCAGAGGGGTTCCTGTCAGCAAAAGCCTGCGTGGGGCGACGTAATGTGTGTTCAACACCTGTGTAAGCTTGCAGTGGTGGTTTTTCATACGATGACCTTCGTCCACAATCATGTACTTCCAGCGGATCTTAGTAATAAATGAAAAATACAAAAGATTGAGAAACAATTTTTTTTTTTTTTTATATCTACCTGAATAACATACTTTTGCAAAAATTATCCAGTATGCTCTTACCTTAGCAAGAATGTGTTTGTCCTTGATGATGTACTCATAGGTGGTTATGAGAACATTGAACTTCCCGCTACGAAGCTGAGGCACCAGTGATCTCCGCATTCCTGGCATGCCCTTTTGCAGAATAAAAAATATATAGATAGATATTAGATAATAAATATAATAGATAGATAAATAGATAGATAGACAGATGGAGAGATAGACAAATGGATAGATGGATGGATTGATGGATAGATACTTGAAAAACATCAGTTATTTGGTAACAAACTGGCATTCTCAGTGTAACAGTTAAAATCAAGATCTAGTTATGTACTGAATTTAATAATTTAGTTTCATAGGCCCTAAGGAGAAAGATGGCATTAAGAATTTAAACCGCCACGTTTAACCACTTCAATATCTTTTAATTAATGTGAAGAAAAGAAATCAAGAAGGTTCTCTGGAGACCCAAAGCTCCGCTTGGATAAACCATTCATAATAAATAAATAAAAAATGTGTAAACAGGCAGCCTTCCTGCTGTCAGCCTGGAATGCTGGCGCATTGATAAAAATGGCATCCAAAAATGGCAAGTACCTCTTCATCCTCCCCTCTTTGCCTCTACTGCATCAGGGAAACATTTCTGATCGAACAATGAAAGTAAATGAGTAAATGAGACTTCATAGCATCTTGGCTCTGGGCTTGGCAATGGTATGGGGATCCCTGCCTGAGATAATAAATCCACAGGCAGTTAGTCAAGAACAAGATGTGATCTTTTCGGCTCCAATCAAAATCCTTTTTGCGGCTAAAGGGACCATCCTTGGCACAGCAATGGTTATAAGGCGTTTCCCGTAGTGACATATCAAATAAACATTGGGAAAAGAAACTGTTTTTTGTTATGCCCTGTCAGTTATCTTATATTTATAAAAAAGCAGACCTTATAAGCGATTTTCACAATGGATGGTGCCCACTTGTCGAGTTCATAAACCCAGTTGGACAGAGTTCTGCAAAAAGAAAACAAAGAAAAATAACTGAACAATTATTGCATTTGAAAATTATCTGACCAACTGGAGGTTGGCTTAAACAAACAAAATATTATCTGAGGTATTTTATTGTTAAAAAAAACTAATTATTATTACTATTACTAATATGATCAAAAAACTAATTATTACCAATATGTACAGTACATTGGCAAAAGTATTAGTTCGCCTGCATTCACAAGCATATGAACTTTCTCTTTGGACTTTGATTTGTGCACTGGTGCGCAGTCATGTTGGAAGTGGTGTGAGGTTGTTTTTCAGGAGTTGGCCCCTTACTTCCGGTGAAAGGAACTCTTAATGCTTCAGCATACCAAGACATTTTGGACAGTTTCATGCTCCCAACTTTGTGGGAACAGTTTGAAGATGGCCCCCTTCCTGTTCCAACATGACTGCGCACCAGTGAACAAAGCAAAGGTTTATAAAGACATGAATGAGCAGGTTTAATGTGGGACAACTTGATCAACACGATAGAACACCAAAGGGATGAATTAAAGCGGAGACTTTGAGCCAGACCGTCCAGTCTAACATCAGTGTCTGATCTGACAAATGTGCTTTTGGAAGAATGGTCAAAAATCCCCATAAACACACTCCCAAACCTTGTGGAAAGCCTTCCCAGAAGAGTTGAAGCTGTTATAGTTGCAATGGGGGCGGGGCCAACATCATATTAAACCCTACTGTATGTATTAAGAACTGGAAGTTCAAATGCATGTGAAGGCAGACGAGCATGTATGTGTTTGTGTATAGTACGTATTTGTGTGTATATAGTGTATGTATGTGTGTGTGTGTGTGTGTGTGTGTGTGCGTATATTACATTAAATACGTAGCTAACAAATGAGGGATGTCATTACTAACAAATCATGTTTGTTAATGCTTAACAGACACTAACTGGTCCATTGCTATGTATAAAAATTACCATTTGTACAAAAGCACTAGTTAACTACTCGTTTTTTAAGACTTCTTTTACACTTGTTCTGCACCGTAATAAATTGCTCAGAAATGATAACGCCAGTCAGTGATTACGAAGAGGTGGATATTTCTGCATATAGATTTAGTCATGCAGAAAATCTCATGCTGGGAACATCTGTTTTGCTGACTTTAAAAAGCTGAATATAACAGCTCTGCTTGAATCTCTATCTTTTGTCATCCATTATGCAGAGTTTATTTTTGAGTTTCTGCTCACAGCTTGGCTTTCATATCCTTGTAAACTAGCAAATGAGACTATGCGAAATAATCATTGAATAGATAGTTGTGCCTAATAAACTCATAGTTTTTACTCTGAAACAATAAGGCTTTATCCAACAGGGCTTTAAGTGGTAAATATACAGTAAAGTCATATTCCAGCATAAAAATCACATTAAGAACATTGTTCTGATGCAAGGGCACTAGGGTTGCAATGTAACAGCATCATGACCGTAGGACACTTAATTAACCAAAGGCATAGCAATTACAGTCCAGTACTGTATATTGCAGTCCAGCCACTGACTTCTGTCATTTTAAACGATTTCCTGGCTTTCACTGTGTGACATCCTCACAGTGTGGGAGGACACTGTATTGCTCATGTATTCAATTGCAAACTTTTAACTATGGCAAAACTTTTTAGTATGGCCCAAAATGTACTACACTGTATTTTGTAAAATGTTTGTTAAATGAAACAGGAAACCAAATTTGAGCAAATCTGTTATCACCATGTTAACTCATTTGTCCAAAACATCAAGAGCCTCATCTCCTCCAGTGATGCATGTATTCAAAAGACATGCAAATAAGTTTGATCTAGCATTAATCATTAAATTTAACAGAAACTTAAACAGGAGTCTGCATCAGGACAAAGTCATTAATCAGAAGAAAAGGAAAATGCAAAATACCAACAAGTTCTGAGATTTATGTAAATATTTAAGAGATTTCCTACTTTTCACAAGCTGATAAAATCATTGTAATTGAACACCTTTGTGTTAAATTGTTAAAGAATGACAAAGAGTATATGTGTGTGTGTGTGGGAGTCTATAAGAGAGTCTACGTGTGTGGTCTACACCACAATGCACTTTGTGAATATCTAGTGCCAAACCACAAGCATTAATAAGGAGTTGTTCCCCTCTTTGTGGCTACAATAACCCTCACTCTTCAGGAAAGGTGTTCCATTAAATTTTGTGATTAGTGAGGTCTGGGAAATAACCATACATGTGTGTCAAAAGTGAAGCCAAAATGTCTGAGGCCCTCTAGACCCTGATATCTCCTGCAGTATCCATCAATATACCAAACATTTGAACAAACAAGAGTTATTGGTGATAAACTCAACACTGTTCTAGTCAGTCATACATAAGGATGCTAAAATAGTTTCCTAGCAACGGAAAAGCAATATAGCTGGACAACTACAATATAGTATTTTGTATCGCTGACCAGGTCACTTGCACATTGTTATCTGATGTGCCAACTTCAGTCGCACATCAGTCAGTTAATATTCTGTATGCATCCATCACTGAAATGTGTAGGTGAGAGGCGGACCCGCTGCATGTCACATGGTATCTACTGTGAATGCTTGGCTTCAATTTTCACACGATGGAGCCTCGGTTTTCAATCTAAAAAAAGTACAGAAATGCCAAGTAATCATGCCATGCTGGTGTTCAGGGGTTGAGTTCAGAGCTCGGGCGACTTAAATTCTTCCACGATGTCTTTACAGACCTCGCTCTGCATAATACAGGGGTACTGTTACAATGAAACAGGCTGCTACCATAAATTCCAGTGAATGAATATGTTAATGAAAAAGCATAAAAACCAATATAGACACACTCCTCATACGTTCTCAGTTTTTCTCAGGTTTCTCAGTTTCTTACCAGTGTGAGACACAACTTCACTTACTCTCTTCTGGCTGAATGAGCACAGATTCCAAAGCCACATTCCTGGGTTTAGTAAAAAAGTCTTTCCAGAACGGTGGAGGTTATTATAATAACAAAAGAGTGACTGACTCTGTCACTATTGCAAATTTGACATTTGGACGTCCACATACTTTTGGCCGTGGTTATTATATAAACTCATTATGAGTAATGATACAGCATTTCTGAAAACATGCTAATACAAAATGCTAGTAATTCTAGTTAGACACGGTTTTGATGAAGAAGCTACACAAGCCAAAAGAAATGCAGTTTAATGTCACTATAGTATGTCAGTGTTTTCTAGTCTGTTTTGCCCTTTAACATTGTTAGTATTTAATAAGTCAGTAAAATCCTCTGGCCATCATATATCAATTAACATCTCATCTTGTAATGCACATATAATCTGTCTGTTATGGTGTAACTTACGACAAAGGCACAATGATCAGATAGGGACCATTAAGTCTCTTGAGCTCCATTAGGTATGTGATGAGGGCAATGGTTTGGATGGTCTTCCCCAGACCCATCTCGTCTGCCAGAATGCCATTTAGGTTATTGTTGTACAGGGACACCATCCACTCCAGCCCCTGGATCTAAACAGGGAAAACAAACAAGCATTTTGACAAACTGTTAGCTCATATAATTTAACTATTTAGTTGGTTTACTGCAGTTTGACCATTCCGTAAAAACAAAACAAAACAAAAAAACATACTTTCATTTTAACCTTTGTATTAGAGTGCAATATACAGCGAGATAACAGATACTTTGTATATCCAAAACAATCTACTGTACAGTGGAGATCGAAAGTTTGGGCACCCCAAGTAAATATGTGTATTAATGTGCATAAAGAAGCCAAGGAAAGATGGAAACATCCCCAAAAGCCATCAAAATGCAGATAAGACAT
>JAQMYG010000014.1:14873473-14883753 GCA_030014215.1 Clariallabes teugelsi | reverse complement strand
GGTATTAACTCTGCAGGGTGCCCAAACTTTTGCAGACACCATTATTTGGTTTTCTGTTATTTTGAAAGTGTAAATGAGGAAAATAAAATCCAACTTTTTTGACATATTATAAGAATGTCTTATCTGCATTTTTGATGGCTTTTGGGGTTGTTTCCATCTTTCCCTGGCTTCTTTATGCACATTAATACACATTTTTACTTGGGGTGCCCAAACTTTCGATCTCCACTGTAAAGTGTACAGTACTGCCATCATGTCTGTTTCCTGTTGTTCGTTTGTTCCTTTTGATAATTCTAATATTTTTTGTTAATAATAAAAAGCTAATATTACATCTGTCTCCTGAGTCCTTAGAGATTTTTACTTCATACAACCATTCTGTTTTTATTTTCAGCACAGTATTCAATAGATTACATCAGATATTTATCAATTTCTTATAATAAGAGCCTTTATATCAGATTAAGCCTAGGCTAATGTAGAAGCTCTGAGCATGTTTATGTCAGGCAATTCAAAGCTATGATCTGTAGGAACAGTTCAGTAGCCCCAAAGTCGATGACCACCTGTAACTCAAAGAGTTAATTTCTTTAAATTGTCCATGTGTATTTTACTAATATACCTTGAATCTGAATAATTATTTTCTTTTGCACAATTATTTTGCTCGAGCCATGTAAAGGAAAAAAAATCATTTAAATAGAGCTCAACTGAAAAATGTGCCAAAATCACTTTTGCTAAATGATTCCTACTTTTTCTGCCTGGTCTTCATAAAAACTGATAAGACCAATCTTTGTGTTTTTGGCAGATCATCAAAAGATTTCAAGCTTAAATCTAAAACTAAACTGGACTCCTTATGCATTTGGTAACTAAAAACTAGTGAATTTAATTCTACAATGTCTTGCTAAGCCTTCTTTAAATGTGTAGACATCCTGAGCAACTGGAAAGGTACTTAAAAAATCGGGAAAAACAATATTAAAAGAAAATAACTGTCTCTAAATCATTACAGATAAATCCCAGTCCTTGATGGAGCTATCAGGGGAGTGATCAAGTACAGTATAGGACAGAACCAGGAAATGGCGTTCAGGGGTAGATTAATGATTTTGTAATTCTGCTCCTGGTTCCTGTGTTGTTGTCCATTTAGTCAGCTTAGGTAGATTTAGTTTAGTTTGTTCAACCACAAAAGAAGCTTGCATTACCCAACAGACACGGCTCCCAGAGCAGAGTATATAACTGATGAATAGGAGATATGGAAAAAATCTATACATGTATCCACACTGACAGAATTTTGATCATCTAATACCAAATCGGAGTAGTTATGAAAACGTGATACTTACAGAAATGCGTTACAGATCGCATCGGCACCTAAGTGTAGTGATGATATTGTATTGTGCAGTCCCTACTGAATAGCTTTGGGTTATAAGATGTTTCCTTTCCTTTTTTATTTACTTACTGTGTCTCAATTAAGGAAAATAAAACCAGGGAAGATATTCCCAGATCTTAGCACAGCCTACATTGTGTTAGCACCTGAGTTTATCCTGTGACACAGATGATTAAAGGATTAGATGCAAGCTGTCTGCGGGATGCCATTCCAAATGTAAATTAAGATGATATATACATATGTATGCAAAACATAATGACTCACATTGCCAGGTGTTTAAAAACGAGTGTGGTGGGAAAATGTCCTAAATACACTATACAGCTGTACCTCCAAAATGACATGTTTATGCGGCGACTAAAAAGGGAGCTATACGATCTTTTCCATAAATATCAGAAAGGTATTTTCAAAAAATCATATAAGAATAATTTAGCCTGTTACTTGCTATGTGAAAAAGTGAAATTATGGACCATTATACACCTATACCCGAAATCTAATGAATACCTTTCACCCTGTCGTTCTAGAGCAGGAGCCCTCATGATGGTTAAAATTCTTTGCTCTAACTGCCGCTGCTTAACAAACTTTAATCGTACACAGTGGCAACATGGTACGTTCATAATAACGTTTCACAGGAAATAATTACAGTGTGCACTCTCTGCCTACACCGATGTATATGTGATTGCTCCCGGTGTAAAATGAAAAGTGTTGCAAGCGTGATCACAGCGTGGGCCGCCTAGCTTGTCTAAGTGAATTTAAAAATCCCGCATTCAGAAGGACAGCATATGCGACACCGCTGTGGCGTTTACGCAGTGCTGCATGTGGTGTAAAATGTCATTTGTCTTCTAAATACGAACGCTGTCCAGGGTAACCACCCACATGTTACAAATGTGGCAAAGAGAGGCTGAGCGTTAAATCCACTGAAGCATTCATTTGGAACGTTCACATGATAGAACTGAAGGCCAGGTATATTTACATTTAAGACAATTTTAAACTATTTAAAGCCTTTGATTTTTTGTTAAATGTAACTAAACAATTTAAGGTTCTATCGACGTCATGGACATGCAGTACTGTATCAGAGACTCAGTTTTCTGTGTAAAGTTTTGAGTATATTCTACATTGCATCAAGCAAAGAAAACAACTAATAACAATACTATCTCAAATTATAGTAACTGTGTTAAAAGTTCAGCACATTATCAAAATCTGGAAGGATAAAATGTGGAAAAGTGAAAACTACAGTATAGCTATGTTTAATATTGAAAGTAAGAAGATTTTCACAAAGGATTCACACAATGTGATGAGAACTCACAGGATTGGAACTAAATATTTAGGCATTTGCCAGATACCCTTACATTTTTATCTCATTTTCTATCTGAGCAGTTAGGGGGCTCGTTCAAGGGCCCAACTTGGTTGAACCTGGGACCTTTCTGAGCTGTAGTCCAATGCCTTAACCACTGAGCTAGTGTGTCCATAAGGAAACCACTTGTTAGTGAGACTAATCTGAATAAAAGTCTTCAATTTGTTAGAGAAATAAAAAATGGACTTTGGAGTAATGTTAAAAGGGTCATGTGGTCTTATGAGTTCAGACTGACCCTGTTCCTGATGTACCGATCGCTCTGGAATAGGGAGGCAGTGTTATGATCTGGGGTTACTCAAGACTCAGTAACGTTATGTGGTCAATAAAATAAAGTCAGATGACGACATGAATGTACTGAACGACCAGGTTATCACATCAATGGAGTTTATCCCTTATGGCACAAGAATATATTCAGGACTCAAATTGCAAAAGAGTGGTTCTGGGAGCATGAGGAATCATTTTCACACAAGAACTGGCCACCAGATTTGTATGCAGTAATCAAAGCTGAAGGTGACTGAATGAAATCTTTGTATGCAACTTTTTTTTTTTTGGCCATGCAGTGTATTATTGAATCACAAAACTTTTTTTTTTTTTTTTTTTACAAGTTTTGAGTGAAATAGCACAGGCCAGTTATTGGCAGCTAACATGCTTTGTAGGCTTTTTCACCTGGTATTGCTTGAGTGTGCCATTAATCAGTAAGGACGATTGCTTTTCCACCCTCTCAATGACGGCATGAGCTACTCCATAGTAAGACTGTGAACTGGTCTCACCCGCCTGGACACTGTATTCGTCATCCACATCTTGCTTAGCAGACCTATAAGAATAGGAATTGATGAAAATTATGGCTTACAGCATATAGCTCTGAATATGCAGTACTTATCTCAACATACAAGGAACAAACAAATAGCCAAAATATTTTTGTGAGATTTTTTTTTCTAAATAGACCATGCAAGGCTGAGCTCAACTGCAAAAACATACCAAACAAAATATTAGCAAATTATGCCGACATTTTATTTCAATAAATTTAAAAGAGTTAAAAGATGCAGCAAAACAAGGAAGAGTAGAAAAGCAAACTTTCATTCTTTTTCGCAGCTTTGATATAAAAAATAATATGTTGCATACTCAATAATGTGCTTTGCTGCTCTCTCAGACACTTCGTCACTATTGGGATCAATAATCTTCTTTTCTTCTGACTCTGCTCGGGAGACTGCTTCCTCTTCATCCTAATGAGTCAAGAAAATGAAATCTCAGTGTATCCGACTGGCTCAATGAATATCATGAAGGGAGAAAAAGAGCAAAACAGATTTAGAAGACTGAAAAGTAGGATAATGGGTAATTTTGCTGAGAAATAGGCATGAAGGCGTGTGTGTGAGTGAGAGCGTGCTTGAGCCATCTGTCTGGATGACTCATTTGCATGTTTGAACTTAATGAGAGGAAGAAAAAGGAGAATGCTGACCTCCTCTTCAAACTCCGAACCGCTCTCTTCACTGTCTGACCTCGGGGCCACTTCATAGCTATGTTGAGAAGGGTATACATAACAGATAAGTGCCTGGGCCTGTGTACACAGAACCTTCTTTGTTCATATCCACACACACGAAAATCTGTCTCTGTTTACAAATTAACCGTTGTCTTTACTTTCTGCAGTTCAAATGTCAAAGATCTGCTCAAAATGGTTGAGGAGATAAAAGTCAAATGCATACAAAATAATATAAACAATGCATAAAAAAACAACATATATTAACATATCCAAAAGGAAAAAGGAAAGGGGAATCTTACCCAGGATTCATTTCCAGCCACGCCTCCAGTTGGCTAGACTTAGGCGCATCTGTGCCCTGTAGCACCTTCCCGGTCTCCGTCTGAATGACCTTGACTGGGAGTTCACTCATCTGACTGCTCTCATCAATGGGCTACGGGAGTCAATAAAACGACAACACTGGTATATCTGACTTCTGAATACTGCTGCTGTACAATAGTAATTGATTAGCAGCCTGTCTCTGCGTCGATTTCACTCACCTCCCCATCAGGTCCGATTGTTCCAAGTACCTCTGCATCTCCATCTTCCTTCTAAAGAGTTTCAGTGACAGAAGAGAAATTAATTTAATAGAGAAATAATAATTAAAAAAAAAAACACCCATCATCTTCCTTCTGACAACTTTGACAACTTGGTGTCATTGGTTAAATTGGTATTTTCAAATGCACGGTGATGACTTAAAACCCTGCAGCAGCTATTTTTTTGACAATAATGCCATCGTGTATATTACAGAGGTGGGACAAATCACAATCCCAGACAAGCAGATTTTGGGATTGGGCTGTCAGTTGTTTTATTCATAGTTGCCCTGGAGGCATGTACGCACCACAAAAAAAAACAACAACAAAAAAAAGACGACATCATAACAATTGAAATATTCAATCTACTGTAGAATTGAGAGTGAAAAATGTCTTGTTATTTGGCAGATAATTTTGCTAGTTTTTTAGGAATTTATTTATTTATTTTAGCACCGTTTGACCAGAAATAAGCTCAACAATTTTACAACTGGTTAGTTGTAAACTTATTTTAAGAAATTATATATTTAAGTTTGGTGAGATTGAAAAATGTCACTTGCTAAGATGTCATTTTTTGTAGTAAAAAAAAAAAAAAATGCTGCAACTATATTATATACACATCAGAATCTCGCCATCTGCTTCATTAAAAAGACATCAGCAGAGACATGATTTGGCAGTAGAACAATGTATATTAGGCAGATTTAATTGGAAAATATATACGCAGAATCAGAAATGTGTAGGTATGTGGAAACTGGACAAATCATGTAAAGAGAGTGCAGAGCAAAACTAGACTATAACTTGGTAACTAACCAAACTTAAAATAAATTATTTTATTTTTGATATAAAAAGACACATTTTGAGAAACACAAACATGACGTAAAAACACAAATCTGTTTTTTTTTTTCACCTTCTTCTTCTTCTTCCTCTTCTTCTTTTCCTTAGCAGCCTGTGCAGCCTTGTGTTCATAGACCAGGGTTGTGAGGTTGGCTACATACTCATCAGTCTGCTGCAGCAGGTAGGCTAGACGCTTGTCCTTCTTTTGGTCAATCAGCTTCCTGTAGCCCTCTTCATCCTCTGCCTACATAAAACAGACATTTAAAGACAAATGTGTATGATGTTTTTTTTTTTTTTAATACTGTTTTGAATAGATGTTCCAAACAAACCATAAGCCTTCTCATCCTCTCTTTCTCAATTCTCTCTGTTTCTTTCTTCTGCTCCCTCTCGGTGTTGGTATGCCATGTGGCCACGGCCTTAGACAACTTCTGGATCTTTCCAGAGATCGAGCGGTGATACTCCTTGAAGTCTTTCGCATGTTGGAGGATGCTGTTAAGGTATTCCTGAACAAAAACATAGGTACAAACATGACCATTTACCATTATGAGTATTTACTGAATACAAGAATATCCACATGCTTTTGTTTATGTAGTATTTTTGTTCATTTAAAACATTCTATATCAAGCCTTTTGAACACATGTACAGTACCGGTCAAAAGTTTGGACACAATGTTCAATGTTTTTTTTTTTGTAGAACAATAATGGAGATTTCAAAACTATGAAATAACACATATGTAATTGAGTGACAACAACAACAACAACAACAGTTAGTTGTTATTTTAAGACATGAACGTCGGCTGTTCTGGAATAGTTCTTACAATACCAGCATTGTCAAGTGCGTTTGCAAATCACATCAAGCACCATAAAGACCATCTCTGGAAAGCCAGGCCAAAACTTTTTCTTTTCTTTTTTTACCTCTGCTGCAGAGGAGTTCATTTAGAGTTACCAGCCTCAAAAATCAACAATTAACAAACAGCACCTCAGATTAGAGCTGTTATATAGGCTTTACAGAAAATACACATCTCAATATCAACTGTTTAAAGGAGATTATTGCATATTTTGGACGGCTTCAGTATAGTTTTACAACATACAAAGAAAGAAAAAAAAAGATCAGGAAGTACCACTGAATTATGTCCAAACTTTTGACTGGTAGTGTATGTTTTTTAAACAACATAAAAAGTCATCAAGTCACTAGACATTTTTTTTTGTGTCTTATGTACACTTCCACGAACATGTATTACATGATTACTGTAATTAATATACTGGTCTTTGTGATACAACTGTCACAATCACATCACAATAAATGTATGGGTGATAGAGTATCAATGGGGGGAAAATAGTAGGGCAGTGGATCAATTGTGGCTCAGCATCACACTCAACTGTGTGTTGCTTAAATGAAAGCGTCTGCCAGAGGTTTCTATACCGTGAGAATATTTACTGAAATACCTGATGTTTCTGACGCCGCTTTCTCTCCTGTTCAATTTTCTGCTGCTTTTCCAGCTTCTCAGTCATGCGTGCCTCTCTCAGGGTCTGCCTCTTACTGCGCTTGTAGGCCTTAGAATTCAGCGCCGTCTCCAAAGTGGTATCTCTGCGCATACAAGCTACGACGTCCTGCCGCAGCTGAGGGAATACATGAAGGTAGTGTTGAGAGTCAAGGTTCATATTATGCTTTGCACCTGTCTAAATTTCAATCTGATTCAAAACCTAAGGTTAAAAAAGTCCTAAGAATTTTGGGATAATTTTTTGCTCTTGAAACCTGGTAGAGAGGAAAGTTTACAACTGGCAGGGTCTAAACGCAGTAAGAGCTCCCCCTAATGGACATCTGGGAACAGATCATAAGCTTGAGTGGGGCGTTATTTCAGCCGGAGTCGATGGAGTCTGACACACAGCGATTAGGGAGACGGAAAGGTGGGTACATTTTGTACGAGCAAATGAACAATGAGGCCAGCCAACTGATATGTACAAAGCACACTGGCTCATAGGTACTTGTACACTAAATACTAAATTTTACAACTTTTATCTAAAATCAAATTTATTGACTATAATTCTGTTAAATAACTTATACCCTATTTCTTTCCCGTGTTTTTTGACTTCCAACATGAAAATACCACCCAGCTCCAAATTATCCTCTTCACAATCTACAAAACTCATTAGCTAACCATGTGCAATACAGGGAATTCAGCGGCTGCTGATTTACTCCACTACTAAATAAAGACTATTTTTTTCATTTCTGCATTTGTGTGTTTATACGTGGGACAAAGAAAAGAATATTCGCAGCAAAAAACACTTTCATGAATACAAAGTTGTGCTGGTCATGTGACCATGCTAAGTAGCATGTCTAAGATTACAAGAGTCATTCTACGAGGTGTGTTCAAGTCAAACCGGGAATTTTGATTGGTTAGAATAATAGAACAGAAGTCTGAGGATAAAAAACTTGTTTTATTTATCTATATAATCCCCTGCTACACTAGTGCACTTATCCCATTTTACTAGAGTTTGTATAGTTAGAAACTTTCTAACATAATGAGAAGGTTTCCTCAGCACTCTGAAGCCATAATTGGACTGCCTGCTTCACGTCTGAAAAAGCTGGCCTCTCAGGAAATGGCTTGGAGCGAGGTCAAGGCTGTACAGGGGGATGTGGAAATCACTCCCAGCTGAGTTCCTGTAACGTGCAAGTGGTGTTTGCGAATGATTGTGTGTACAGTTCCCACGGACTATCCATCGATTTTCAAGATAAGAGTCTCATCGCCGTACTGTACTTGAAGTCTTCTATAAATGTCAATCATTTTTTCTGCCTTCGTTCATAAGAGGTTTCATCACAAGTCCCAGTTTGACTTGAACGCCCCTCGTAGTAGTTTCTTTCTACTAGGCAGCTGTCTGGGCAAGGCTCCAGGGCAATTACTGTCAATCAACCAAAAACAATCTCCTTTCAAATAGGGAGTCAGATGAGACAGATATCATATTACACAACCCACACTGTAGCAATATCAGCCCCTAGCTGGTGATCACAATGCTTAGGTTTACCAACCCAGTGAATAGTACAGTAACTACACTGGTAAATCACAAAAATTGTAGTTCTAATAACCTGACTTCCCACTCACTCTGACCTTAGAAAGTACTTCACCTCATGTTTAAGTGTGCTAATACATCTTACCCAGTCATTAACACCCTCATAAAGTGAACGAAGCAAAGCACAAGTGGTAAAATATTAAAAACATACAGCACACCAGTACAAACAATACTGAAATAATTTATTTATTTTTTAATTATGTTGTCGCAAATGTGTGTTCCAGTCCCTTCATCTCTCCATCCGCCGTGTTTATGCATGGCCCATATGAACAATTATCACTATTTCATTTGCCAAAACATTCATAATGATATCGAAGAGGTTCACTTTTTCAAAGAAAGTTTTTACCTGCCGTTGGAAATTGAGAAGTCTTAAGGCCTTCAGCTCAACTGTTGCTTTAGTTCTCAGGTCAGGAGGCAAAGCACCAGGCAAATTCTCCAGCTCTTGGATTCTATGAGCAATCCTGGCCTGCAATCTTTTTTTCACAAAGAAATAGAAACTTTTAGGATCTTGATCAAACAGTACTTCACGCTACACTCCTAACCTCACCTCTCAACCTGTGTGATGTGGATCATTTCAATCAGTTAAAACGTTCCAGAATTAGCTCTCTGACGCTTGGACAATAGAAACCCAGATCACGTTTAGAGTTTGATTCCCCTAGTATTTCTCCTTCCTGAGACGGCACAAGGAAGAAACCTTTAGAGGAAACAGACTCAAAAAGTAACCTATCCTCATGTAAATGAGACCAGATCTGAATATGAATATGAATAATTCCCTTTCTATGGAATCTATTTTTATTCCCTTGCTATTGAGTCGAAAAATGTGTAACTGTGTTAACCAGAAAATTCATAATACACTGCCTGGTCAAAAAAAAAAAAAATTCCACAAACACTTCACAAGTACTTCACAAGTACTTCTCACAAGAAATGCTCTTAATTTCACTAATAAATAAAAGCTGTGATTTCTACAGACATTTGCTTTATGCTACGCCTGCAGCGATTAATAATCTCAAATAATGATCTTTCATATATTTTTTTTCTGCAAAATGTATGATTTGGCAATACCCTTATAAGTTTTAATAATGAGCTGGAAAATTAACACAATTCCAGGAATTTCGGAAATCTTCTTAGGGTTTTTTCACGTCTGAAACAGCAACTTTTTTTTTTTTTTCCCAGCCAGTGTGATGATCTATAGACTCTTCCCAGAATGCTGGGAAAATCTAATTCATTACCTTTAAATTTAAGCATTTGGCAGACGCTCTTATCCAGAGCGATTTACAAAAGTGCTTTGAAGCTTCCACCATTGGACAGATCTTTACAATGGATTACTAACTTCCTAACTAAGTCAAACGCTGCTGGAAAAGGGTTTGTTTTTCTTTTTTGTTTTTTTCTTTAATCAAAATATTAAAGAAACATAAACATCAGCAATTCTTCTAGTGGAAATAAGAGGAGAAAAGCCAGACTGATTCAAGCTGACAGGAAGGCTTATGTTAACTCTAACACAACCATGATGAGAAGGTTTTATAAATATACTGCTTCAGTATTATATAATGTTTTTTAGATTTTGTTACGATTCTAAACAAACTTAGCAAATAATTTGCTCGTACTATACATGATGCTG